>JBBPLW010000004.1:0-91129 GCA_038089995.1 Tylopilus balloui | reverse complement strand
GGGGTAGAAAAGGGGGGGGGGGGGGGGAGGGGGGGAGGGGGGGGGGGAAAGGGGGGGGGGGGGGGGGGGGGGGGGGGGGGGGGGGGGGGGGGGGGGGGGGGGGGGGGGGGGGGGGGGGGGGGGGCGAAGTGGGAGGGGAAGAACCTCTGGACTTGAATTCCCATGAACCGTACAGGACACCAACCGAAAGTTCAGCAAAGAACTCAAAGAGGCCTTGGGAGAAGTCGAGGCCACCCGGTGGGCAACCTGGGCACTGTTGCAATAACATTTAGTTGGAGATATGGGGTATATGAATAGCCACACACCTCGTCCGTGATCTGGGCGTCTGTTGCTTTTCCATTGATGGTGATGGTAATCCATTGGAAGCAGACGTTTTGATTGAATTGCTACACGATGAAATTAACGGTGTCCTTTCAAGCAAGGTAAGAAAAAGTTACCGCTGAGTCGAGTGCGACGATCTTAGGATAGGTGAGGGTAAGCGTCAACGCGAAAACGAAAAACACGCACGAAGTCATTTGGCCCATTGGTCGCTCCGCAGGCACCCAACCCGTCTGCAAAGAAGGTGAACCGGTCACCTCCACCACGCTCGTAGAGGTCGACTTGGCCAGGGTCGCGACGAGCGAGGTCGCTTTGTCGATGGGTATGGTGCCGCCTGGCCTGGTGTGCATGGCCGAGTGAGGGGGGAAGGAATGGGATGGCAAGAGAGAGGGCCAACGCGAGGTTGGCAAAGAGACGCATGGCAGTGGATGTTCTGAGAGAAAGAGTGACTGGGGACCAAAAAACCTGTGAGATACTGACGAACAAGAGGAGAGCGGCGTGTAGTCCTCATGACATTGTTTACCCAAACAAAGACGTAGCCGACGCTACATTGCTTTATTCCCATACTTTTCTACGTAAAAGCTATCTATCCCCGCCATAGTCCCACCGAGGGCTTGGTACTTAGCTTCGAAGCGGCTGAATCACCGTGACCTGGACGCAGATGCCTCAGTTCATCTTCCGCGAGCGAATTCGTCAATGGCTTACCGTTATGAACTTGAGGACCTCGTCGAGTAACAAGACTGGCGCGCTCAAGTACAACACTGCCTTCCACTCTGCCCAGTTGAGCGGCATGATGGCGAACGTCGACGTAAAGAACGGGATGTACAGAATCCCAAAGTGCAGCGCCATGCTCAACGCGATGGCAGCTACAAGGAATGGGTTCTTCCAGACTGGCAGACGGAGCAAGCTTTCGTTCTCCGACACAGAGTTCATGGCGTTGAACATTTCCACCGTGACGAGAATCGAAAGACTCATCGTCGTAGCACGTCGTGCCATCTCGTTCGTGAACATCTCGCATCCAATCTCGGGAAACATGGTCGTGCATTGATGAAAATGAGTCTGGCACCAGCTTAGTCGCGTTATCCATCAACAGGCCCGATCCACTCACCAGCTGGTGGAACGTGATCTGTGGTCCTCCAGAATAGTAAACAAACCACCACGCATACCCAAACACCGTAGCACAGCCAACATAAGTCCCAATGACAAGGTATCGGAAGAATAGCCATTTGCCTATTAGTGGCTCCTTGGCATTCCGTGGAGGTACACGCATTATGGAATGATCGGCCGGGTTAAATCCGAGGGCAGTCGCCGGTAGACTGTCTGTAACGAGGTTGACCCAAAGCAACTGGACAGGAATCAGTGCCTCCGGCATGCCCAACAGAACGGTCAGAAAGATGCTGGGGACCCAGATAAGCGAAAAGGCCAAGTTAGCCAGACGTGATTCATACCTGACGACCTCGCCGATATTGGAAGAGATAAGGTATCGAATAAACTGTTTGGTGTTATTGTATATCAGTCTGCCTTCTTCTACGGCTTGCTCTATCGTTGTGAAATTCGAATCCGCGAGAACCATGTCTGCCGCCAACTTGGCAACATCAGTGCCACTGCCCATCGCAACACCAATGTCTGCCTTTTTCAGTGCTGGCGCGTCGTTGACGCCGTCACCCGTCTAAAAGACTTTCCGTTAGATAGCACTTCAGGACATTGACGAGAGATCTTGCCATTGCGACGACCAACCCAAGTCCCTGTAGTAGATCCACCAATTGACTCTTGTGTCCCGGTTCCGTCCTGCTAAACAAGCTCGCGCGCTGCACGGCCTGTATTTTTTCTTCGTGGCTAAGTGCGTCGAGTTCTCGTCCCGTATAACTCTTTCCCGTCAAATCTTCATCCTCACGGAATATCCCAATCTGACGGCATATCGCCTCAGCGGTACCTTTATTATCACCAGTGATGCAAATCACGCGGATCCCCGCGGCTCCGCAGTTCGCGACGGCCTCACGGACCTCGGGGCGTGGGGGATCGAGCATGCCAACGAGAGAAACGAAGACGAGGTTTTGTTCAAAGCGGGCATAGTCTTGTGAATTCTGACTAAGATAGTGTGTGGCATCGGTGTCCTTTACGTCAACATAGGCCATGGCAAGTGTTCGTAAACCCTTTGAAGCGTAAGAGGAAATGTGTGCGAGAATGGTATTTCCAAGGTCAGGTGTCATGGGCATGATCTTGCCGTGTACCATGACAGACGTGCAGCGCTCAAGAACAGATTCCGGGGCGCCTTTAACGAAGAGAGCACCTGCGCCATTGAGACGAACCAAAACAGACATCATCTTGCGGTCCCGAGAAAATTCAAAGGTCAACAAACGGGTTGCATTCCGTTCATAATACTCGCTGATGACACTTGCTCGAGCTGCACGTGTCATGGATGGCAACGACTTGGTGATTTCTGCATCTGGGCAGCCTAACTTCTCGACAAGAACTTTGAGTGCGGCCTCTGTAGGCTCTCCAACATTGCTATAGGCATCCTTTTCCTGCGGGGGGCGATAAATAAAACTGAGTTACGCACGAGCAAAAGGCTGCGCACCGCCTGGTATATAATCCTTGCGTCGTTACACACTGCGCAAATTTCTGCGAGTCTGCGAATGGGGTCGAGACTCAAATCGGTTCTCTTATCCCCTGAGGACTCGACAGAGCCATGTGGCGAATAGGTAGTTCCACTGACTTGGTATTCCGTTGGAGATTTTGTTTGCGCGTCAATGAAAAGGAACTAGTCAGGTGGAAGCAGTCAGCAAAGCCAAGATGATCGGCTATTGATGTACCTTGGAGACACTCATTTGATTTGTGGTCAGCGTGCCAGTCTTGTCGGAGCAAATTACGTTTGTGCACCCGAGCGTTTCGACACTAGGCAGATTTCGAACGATAGCATTTTTCTGAGCCATCTTTTTGGTGCCGAGCGCCAAACAAGCGGTAATGACAGCAGCAAGGCCTTCGGGAATAGCCGCTACGGCCAGCGCGACAGCGATCTTGAAGTAGTAGATTGCACCTTTCAATACACCATGATGGGAAGGATCCCAGAAGTGACGAAAATTGACGAGCCAAACCAAAACACATATTACGGAAATCACTTTGGCCAGCATATCACCAAAGTCGTCGAGCTTACGCTTCAACGGCGTTTTATCGCTTATTTGCTGGGATATAGAATGGTGAATGTGACCAATTGCAGTTTTTTTGCCTGTGAACGTAACGATAGCGCGTGCGGTTCCATTCACAACGGTGGTTCCCTAAAGAATGTGAGGGGACGGATGAACGATCAAAAAGAGATATGAGCGCACAGAGAATAACATGTTGGACATGTCTTGTTTGACCGCCTTGGGATCAGGGACGACATGGATGGACTTGGTGACGCTGATACTTTCACCTGTCAGGATTGCCTGGTCTACACGGAAACTACTGGACGAAATTGAGAGAAGTCTGCAGTCAGCAGGCACTTTATCTCCAACGGCCACCGATATAATGTCACCCGGGACAAGTTCCGAGGCGTGGATGCGCGCGAGACGGCCGGAACGTAATACATTTGCTTCGTCAGGGGAATACTCTTTGAGGGCCTGGGGCAAGGAGTGTGAGGTAGAACGTGAGTGTGGGGGACGGGAGCTTACGTCGATTGCCTTTTCGGCATTTGTTTCCTGGATGACACCGACAACTGCGTTGGCCACAAGAATGAGCAGGATGACCGCTGGTTCGACGAAGGCGCCCAAGGGAGTGGAGTCGGCGGAATCCTCGAAGAAGGCGAGGAGGAAGGAGATGACGGCGGAGGCAAGGAGGATGAGGACGAGCTGGTCCTTGAACTGTTCTAAGACGAGCTGCCACAAGGGTGTTGGGGGCTCCTCTGGTAGCTCTAGTGGGGGTGTCGGGAAGAGAAAGAGGGTTTAGAAAAGACTGACGCACCGTTTCTTCCGTAGAGCAGGGCGTGGTTCACGGCCAGCTGGTCGGAAAGACCGAGCTCTGGCTCCACTGCAAAGTGCTCAAGGATCTGACTGGGGGCGAGCGTCCACGGGGCATCAAGGAGGGCCATGATCGTGACGGTTGGACGTGCACGTCGCCCGAGTTTCAACTGACGTGTTCTGCCGGCCAACGCCCGGCCCGTTTGGGGGGTCGAGGGGGGTCAGTGCCAAACAACAGGACAAACACATCACCACCACCACCAACGTCGACGACGACAACGACGCCGTCGCCGATATGGGCAACACCGGATCGTCCCCTGGACGTCCCCACAACGACGACACCGTCGACTATGGCAGCCTCTCCCCTCACGGCGTCTACACAGGCCCCAGGGACTGGAACCATCCCGTCGTCACCCAGCTCATCGTCGACAGAAAGCTCGCCCCCTTCTATCGTCCCCTCGAGGAATACAGCGACGACTGGGATGACGACCAGATCCTCGCTGCACGAAAGGAGCTCCCCGACTCCGACAGCACCATATCCGATTCACCCGCAGCCCGCCCTGACCCAAAACCATCACCCGCCCCAAAGCGCACATCCACCCTCAAAGAGCCCTCACGCTGCCCGGAGGCAACCCTCTACAGGAGTGCTGTCGAGTGTCCAATCTGCTTTCTCGTTCGTCATTTCCTTCCCCTACGCTCCATTTCCTCGTCCATCGCTGATGCTTTCCCTAGTACTACCCTCCCAACATCAACTACTCTCGCTGTTGCGATCAGGCAATCTGCACAGAATGTTTTGTGCAGATAAAGAGAACCGAACCCACCGCAACGCACCTCGTCTCAGAACCCGCCGCGTGTCCTTATTGTGTGCAAGAGAATTTTGGCGTCGTATATACTCCCCCTCCGTGGCGTACAGGCATTGGCAGTGACGGAATGGTAAGTCCCCCCCTTCTCTCCCTTCCTGACTTCTTTCCTTTCCCTCTTAGACCCCTCCCCCCTGGACTGACCCCTTCCGCTCACAGCAGGGTACTCCCGGCCCTTCTAACACCCACAAGCGCCGCCGAAAGAGCTTCGGCCATGACAGCCCGGATGTCGTGACAACTGGTGGGTCGTTCCTTCCGCTTTCCCTTTCCCCTCTCTTATCTGTCTCATACAAAGACCAAATACGTCCTGACTGGGAAGCCAAACTAGCTGCCGTTCGTGCAGCGGTGACACGTCGTGCAAACAGGAGAATCGTTATGAGGCAGGTCGGAGACAGACTCATCCCCGTCGGTGTTACCAGTGGTCGTGTGCACACTCTTCCCACTGAGGGTGCAGATGGCCTAGATGGTGAAAGCGGGTCCCCCGTTAGTGTAACCGGCAGTCGACGGCGCCGTGGTCCGCGGGTCAATGGTCAAACTGACCTTAGTCAACTCCTCGGGCAAATGGGTCTAGGTGGTCAAGACTTGGAAGAGGTAGACTCACTTCGTTTTATCTTCTCCATTATTTCTTACTTTACACAGCTCATGGTTATGGAAGCCATGCGTCTCTCTCTTCTTGAGCACGAAGCACAACAAAGAAGGGAAGAAGAGAGAGCCCATCGCGAGGGCGTGACAAATCGATCTAGTGTCGAGGCATCGTCTGTAGCACCTGGCGTCGATGAGTCTCTACCAAGTGCCCAGTCCGGTGCTGCGGCTTCCTCGGTGGCCAACTCGTTCCCGCGAGGCCTACGAACCGATGATCCCCTTGCTGATGCCCCAGCTCGCAGTCGCTCATCGACGCCAGTATCAGGTCAAACAGACTCATCATCTCCACATAGGACTACCGTTGACGATCTGAACGACATTCCCCACAGTATCGAACAATCCACTAGTCAACCCACGCTCATGACAGAGATACCAAGACCTGTTGGTTACGGCGAAGCGCATGCCACCCATGCATCTAGTAACGACGAACGAACCCACTCTCCGTACAATACATTCATTCATGGACAATGCCAGCAGTCAGAAGACCCTGCGGGTGCCATTGTAGCATCATGTATCCCCCTCTCGTCTTCATTGTCTGACACAGATACTTCAGAACACCCCTGACATCAGATCGGCTCGACTTCACCGGATTTACCGAATTCCAGTCATGTCCTCGCATAGCTGAATTGGTACACTGATATGATATTTAGACGTTGGGGCATACATCATACTCGGAAGACATGGACAGCTTGCGCAGCAATCAATGCAATTCTAGATTTATGAGAGCCTAACCATTTTACACTGTCTTGTTGGCGTGACATGACCCACATCAGATTTTTTCTGCGATGGGGAATGACTGACTTGCTGTAATACATTTGACTCCACCCTCCCAACTAGTCTAAGCCCTCTTTTCTTGGAAGGCCCGAACTCACTACCTTTTGGAGGTTTTCGATTCTCTGCATTGCTATCTCATGCAGGACAATTTTACCGATCTATTCCTGTACAATCATGTTATTCAATCCACCTCTCTTTCACCGTGATCGGACCCTTGAATCAGCGGCGAAGCGTTGTCGGTCCTTCTTGGTTGGAACATATATTTGGGCGGGCGCTGTCTTCTCCCCACGCTGACCAAGATGATGTCTCTCGTGTTCAATAGATCAAGCCCGGACCATTCATCAGCTGCGATATCGAAACACGGCGCTGGCCGAGCAAACTGTATTGTCTGCAGGACGCATTTCAAATCCAGCAGTGTGGCAAGTAGCGTAACGCAAAGAAGATCAAGTGCAGTTGCTGGCGCTCATCTCCGTGGATCCGCCTATATAGGTTTTGAAGCTTCTGGATCCCCTGCCTGGATGCGGCGCACATTACTCTGGTCGAACGGCCCAGGAAGGACAGATGCTGACTTGCCTGAGCCTCGATCTGCCGTTTCAGGACCCGTTCTTGAGCCATGCGGGCAGCTCGATTCGCATCTACTTTCCGCCTGAGATCAGGTGCCAAAGCCTGTGTGCCAGCATCAGCGGTCATACGGTCGACATGACGGAGAATCCGAAATGAGCACTCGCTCACGGCATATGTTTGCTCAGGAGTCGGGACAGTAGCTGTGAAAAGGGTACGAGGGAAGAGCCCAGAACAAGCATAACCATAGTCAGCAGGGTCTGGGCTCTGGACGGGGCTCGAAAGGAAGACAAGTAAACGAACCTCGCATAAAGAGATATCCGATGCCCATGACTTTGCATCGGACGTGGTCGTTCAACAACGTTAACGCGGGGAGGAAAGCGAAAAAAGGCATTGGTGCTCGTACTGACAGCAGAACTGGACGGACTCACGACCACCGGCCACTAGCGTCAACCTGAACCACGGGAAACTCATACCTGCGCTCAAGAGCAGTTGGTGTTAGCCGCGAAGTGTCTACGACGCCGACAACGATGTGATGTTGTACATACAAGGTACTACATAATTAATTGTTAACCCACATCCGCTCCGCTCTGGGAGCGCCTCTTCGTCGACCGTCAAGTTTTCGGAGAAAATCTCCTTCCTTATTCCCGGAAACTTATTCATTCACTGTGCAGATGTCTAATGCCTCCCAGGTCGTCCAATCCTAATGCCCAAGTTACTGTCGAGAAGCCATCGGCACCCATACCGTCCTCCCCTGCATCGGATCCACACCATGCATGCACCGGCGGTTGCGCCCACACCTTCCATTGCATATGGATCGCTAGCCGCGCCTGCACCAACACTGGCACCGGCACCTCCATCTGCGAACACGAAACCAAAAACCGAGAATCAAGCCGACACTGAAAAATCCAGACGACATTTTTGGCTCAGATAGATTGCTGGAGCAGAATGGAAGAAATCGCATCCCAATGAAGCGAATCGTGAATTTAAAGACTACTGGTCATCAAACCAGGATACGTTAATCGAGGTATCTGCTGCTCGCTCCCCTCGGGAAGTCCTGACCTCGCTATTTTATGGATACAGGTCATTCGCCTCCACCTCAGTACATTCGCATATATAATTCTCTAGTATGTCTATTTACTACTTCTACGACAGAAGCGCGGCTAGAAGGCGACGATTATGGCCACGGTTGGGTCTTTGTGAATAAGGGGTGAGGCTCATAAGGTTCATGCTGTGGACACCTCTGGCCAAAGTCTTGGCAGAATGACAAAGGGAACAGCGGCAGAAACAGAGGCGAGAAACGAAGGCGGAAATGATGTTCTCATTTGCTGCTTTGAAAACTCAGGAACCGAGGTGCCATCCCTCGTAAGGGTAGAATAGAGCGAAGGTCGTGAAAATGATCCTGGTCGTCGACCGCGCAGAAAGACTAAAGGACTTGAGCACTCACTACCTGAACTCCTTGCCTCCCCTGACCAGATTGGCCGAGTTAGTAAGTCACTCTCAAGTGGTTTCACAGTTAACCGAACCTGGTCTAGTCAAAGGTAGATATACAGCACGAGGAGACATGCTCGATAATCGAGTGCGTTTCAGCCTGTAGAGGCTTTCGCCTTCGCCTCACGACCACGATCCCGTGGTGATGCTTTAGCAAGGGCCGCGTCTGTGAGTGCAAGTCGACTCCTCCCTTGACTACATCAAACCAGTCGTTCCACACAGATAACGCAAATGCTGCGCCTTTTCTTGTTGCATACAGTCCTCGGACAAGCATGGGAGACCGAAATGTCCCCTCAGCTGCTGCCGATTTGCCGAATTTCGAGACCAGTCAAGAAATCCCTACGTGGCAGCTAGAAATCGAAGGTTGCTCACTCGAGGGTAAGGTCCCTTTACAGCAGACCTAGTACGGATGAATATCGTGGGACAAGGTGTAACGTAATGTGAGATAGGTGACCGGGAAGTCATCATGGTACAGAGGGCCGCTCCACGCCTACCTTCTTGCGTTGAGATAAGGTCCCTAGTATGTCTGCGCTATTCCTCCGACTCGCAGACTCTATGCGTGCGAGTTCCTGCTCCCACGCTTGCACGTCTACGAGGTTTACCCTCTTGAATAGAAGGCTCTCATGCGGGAGATCTTGTGAACCTTCGGCAGTCGAATGCCCACGAGGAAAACTCAATCGCAGACGTGGTGGTTCGACCGATCTTTGGCGGAAGAAACCACGAGAGCTCGGAGGTGACTTCGGAAAATTCGTGGGATGGGCAGTTTCTGGTCGCGGAGGGACTGCGAGGCGGTTGGTTTCGCTTTGAAAAAATTCATACGTTCCTCCTTCAAGTCTGCTAGGCCGGTCTCGAGGTCCAGCAGAAGTATGTGGCCGCCTGTGAACTTTGGGCATACCGCTGTTTCCTCCTGGATAGGGTGATGAAGCAGTTGAAATCTTGTGACTGTGTGCAGCAGGAAAAGGCGGGCTCGTGGAGGGAGATGCAGTATTTAGCTCGTCTGAAACAACAGGCTGACGAGGACTGCGAGGGGGCGATGGGAGTTGTTGTGTGTTGCGTTCGCGCTTGAAATGTCGAGGGGACTTGGATTTGGAGCGCCCCGAAGTCGTGCTCACCCAGTTGCTGTATTGGGAAAATGCAAGCTGCCTTTGAAGGTCATTCGTGGATACAATAACGAGCTCCTTGTCGTCTAGTTCTACGGTTTCCGCAGAACTTGTCGGGGAAGAGACGATCAGCTAAGGATAGTTTAGTATGGGTGGCAATGAAAAGAACGATGGGCTTGACCTTGACACGAAGAAAGAATTTGATACTCGTCAGGCCAGTTTGGACAGACTCCCCAACTGCCCACCGACTGTTGGATTTGGTATCCGGCCACGAAAACGTGAGTTTATGCCGCCACACCCCAGAAGAGTCTTTGGAGAAGCGGCCTGCTGATTCAGCATGTGCAAAGATGTGGGTAGTCCCACGACCAGCAGAGGGAAGCGGCACGGATTCGTCAGTGCCGTTTTCGTGATGGTGCAGCAGTGGTCGTGATGAATCACCAGAGTGCACAGAAGACGAAGAGGCAGGACAGAGCAAGTCTTGTGACGAAGAAGAATTACTCCCGGGGGATGAACTACTATCTTGGGCATAGTCAGAAGCACTTTGAGAGCCTGGGGGTGCAAACGAGAATCGGCAAGATCCAGGAGGCGACTCAAGAGAACTAGCGCGGAAGTCACTGAAACATATCCTTCGCTCAACAAAAGCGGACGCGCTGCGAATGGACACGGAGGAATCAAAGGGCTGCACAATGAGCTGTACAGAGACAATGTCAAGCGGACCGATGGGATTTGGTGGGATGAGTATACGATAACGCAAGGGGGGTCCACGGGACTTGGAGGCTAATAAAGTCATGTATGATGAAGAGGGAGGGGTCAACGGGGCTGGGAGAGATAACGTGACTGGTATATCGTAGCGTACGAGGGACAGCTCGAAGTGTTTAGTTTGACGGCAACCCATGGCTGGGATGGGTACATGATTAAGGACTGATGGCCAGTCAGAACAGGGGTGTAGATGATGTGGCATGATGTACTCACCTGCCTCGATACGCCAAAATATCCGATACTCTTGGAAGTAGAGAGCGGTGCTGGGTGCGGCGACATGGGCAGGGACAGAAAAACGAAACGGGTGTTCGGAATCGCCGACCTCGGACCACTGCTGAGCGTCCTGTTTCTGCCAAAGGGTGACGGAGTACTCGTAGAGGACATTTGACTGTATAGTTCCCAAGCGGCCGTGACGCGACTCGTAGCATCGGACTGCAACGATGATGTCTTTTGCAAGGATAGATTTACCGTCCTGCTCGATCCGTGTGCGGACGACTTGGAGAATGGCAATAAGAAGAGGGGAGAGAATGCGAGAGGCAAGTACGCACGACCTTCGAACCGGAGTGGAGTTAAGCCGAGGTAGCCCTGGTAGGGGAAGTAGCGGACACCTTGATTGCCTTTTGGGGAGATGAGTGACAGCTTGACCATGGGATGTGGCTGGTCGTCGTGTCTGGCGGCGAGGACGTGTGCTTCGAGGACGAGGAGAACGACGAGGAGAAAGGCCCGCGCGAGGTGGCAGAGACGGAGAGAGGGAGAAGGAAAAGAAGCAGGCGAGATAAATAACGAGTCGACGGTCTCGCCCGAAACGGAAGTCGACGAGAAGCGCTGCATGATCAGTGACCCCGAGTGACCCGATCTCAGATCTAAGCGTGACAGGTCACTCGTGACACTCAAAGCCCGGCGTGACACCCCACCTTTCCTCTTCCACCCACGCAGTCATGTCCCGCCCGTCGCTGTTCGTCCCGTTCCTCCTCGCGGGGATGATCATCACCGTAAGCCTCCCTTGCCCCGTCTGTTCTCCTCCTAACACCCTCCACAGGGCTCCAGCAACTCTCTTTGGAGCAAGTGGCAGGTCGGTTAGAGCAGTTACGTGCACTACGGCAATCTTCATTTCTTGCGCAGGACATGCAATGTGTCGAGAACTGTGGTGATCCCGACCCTCGAAACCACGTTCTCTACGAACAGCCTGTTTGGCAGACTCTCCAGATGTTCCGTCAGTCCATCCCTTTTTCGTTCAACTTTGTACGCTCTCGTTAACCCTGCTCCTAGTTGGCGAAATGCTTTGTCAGTGTCTACCTTTCCCGCCCACGTCCTCCATTTGTGCTAGATTCTCACTCACCTCGCTTTCGGCCCAGGCTTCCTTCCTGTCCTCTACACGTGGTTAAGCACGAGGCGCAACCTTAATCCCGTCTTCCTTCCCTCCGAGCCAGACCAAGATGAGCAACTCCACGTCAAGCTCACCCCACCTTCTCAGGAGCTGCGAGGCTGGAAGCTGCTCCTTCTGTGGTTCCCTGCCGCTTGTGACCTCACCGGCACCACGGTCCGTAATCTCCTGTTCTCTCTTCCCACTCCATCTTCCATTACCATCAGTCAAGTCTCAATAACCTGTTCGACGCTAATGCCGTGACCTTGCCTTCTTGTGGAACAATCTGCAGCTCATGAATGTTGGCCTTCTGTACACCCCCGTTTCCATCTTTCAGATGACACGTGGTGCTCTCGTCCTCTTTGTCGGCATCCTTAGTGTGTTCTTCCTCCGTCGCCGTCTTTGGTTATACCAGTGCGTCCCTTACCTTCTTTCTGCTCCTACTTTAACTCGCCGTAGATGGATTTCCCTCCTCACCGTGATGGCCGGCGTCTCTCTTGTTGGTTATAGTGGTTCTCTTATCAAAGACACAGTGAAAGAAGTGAACTTGGCGACCGCTTACCCTACCAGCACTGCATCACATTCTACCGATCAAGTTGATGTGACCAAGACTCTCGTTGGTATGGTCAACCATGTTGTCACGCTTGTTCGGTTTCATGTACCCGCTAAACAGGCGTGTTCTTCATCTTGTTTGCTCAAATCTTGTAAGCCAAATTCACTATCTGAACTTGATTTAGTATACATGGTCTCTTCCAGCACGGCAACCCAGTTCGTAGTTGAGGAGAAGATCATGACCCGCTGGAGCGTTGCCCCTCTGGTTGCGGTAGGGTTCGAAGGCCTATTTGGTGCCCTGACAATCTTGTTGCTCATGCCGTTCATGACGCAAGAATCCATGACTTCTCGTTCTCCCTTTTTTGACCTCAAAAGAGGTTGGCATCAGATGATCAATACTCCGAGTGTCCTTTGGTCTGCGATCGCGATCGCCATCAGCATCTCTTTATTCAACTACTTCGGCTTAAGCGTCACCAGACATGTGAGCGCTACAGCTAGGAGCTTGACGGATACCTGCAGAACCCTTTCCATCTGGTTGGTTAGTCTTGCGCTAGGCTGGGAGCAGCTTTTGTTCCCTATATCACTCTTGCAGGTGCTCGGTTTCACTCTACTGGTGTAAGTGATTGGCTGCTCGCTGAAAATTTAATGCACTCACTGTCTTCCTGATCAGCTACGGAACGGTGCGTAAATAACCTAACGCTGCGATGCTGTATCTCACCGTAAGGTTGTAGTTCTTGTTCAACAACTTAGTCCAACCTCCCTCGTTCCTCCGCCCACCACCCACCGCCGTCGTGCCGACCATTGGAGTGGAGGAAACAGAGGCACTTCTCACGCACTCGACCCTAGATGAGTCTGCGACATTGCCTGCAGACCTCGGCCAGAGCGGTTTCGATGTACTCCCAGCGGATGAGCACGTCAGAACGGCGGGGGACTGAGGATAACGTCAGATGCTACTCGCGCAGCGACGTGTTTCTTGGACCTCTGTTCTTCACGTGATGCCGACCAGCAGACAGACATTCATAACTCTCCCAGGTTGATTTGCTTTTCAGTCAGTCCGAGGGCAGCGAGCCTATCCGGAAATGGTCCACAATATCGGCAGCAGATATATAATACGAGTCGTAGTTTTAGAGTGTTCTTATTTGGTACTGAATGAGAGCCATAGAGCACCGGGACAGGCGAGATTAGTCACGGTGCACGTTATGATTTCAAGCAAATCGCTATCGCTCCCATGAGTCCGCATCGGCGGAGAAGTCTGACGTTGAGTCTGTTCGCGTCGCAGGACCCAACCACTTGGCAGTCTGCAATTGCACTTATCGTCACGCTCATGCCTTCCCTCATCCTTGTGCACCATTGTGGCCTCACTTTTGACATGACAACAACAATGATGTGCCATTACCACCCTGCTCACTGGTATACCCATGGGTGGCGGATATCAGCCGCAGTTCCGAAGCGAACAGGCAGAAGATGAACAACACCGACATTTCGCATCAACATTTCTCCCAGCCGTCCCCACGTCACTCCGTCGACCCGTCGTCGCTATCACTAGTTCTACACACTGCGAACTGCGTCGCAGCTTCTAGTTTCTCAAGCTCCCATCCAATTGCGTTTTTCGGTATAAGCAACGTAGCCAGTTTGTCCGCCAATTCGTGAAGCACGGTGTCACTGCAAACTCGATCGACACTGGGGACGTGCGTCAACTATGTTATGCCCACCTAGCGCAAGCCTGAATCCACACGCAAAAATCATCCAACCAGACTCGGCCATAAACATAGTAGACCTCGTGGTGATCCAGTATTCGTTTCATCTCTAATAAGCATCTTGCTGTCATTCTTTTGCCTCGAGCCATGAAGGAAGCGACGTCTCTTCGGCACGCCTCCGACAGCTGGAACGAACGGTATAAAGGAAAGGAAAGGCTACGCCTGTACGAGGTCACCAGAGTCGAAATCAGTTCTGCATCAGTAAATAGAGACTGGGAGGCACCCATGATGTTTGGTATCACGGATGTATACGGAGGCGGGTCCAGCGCCGAGAATGCGGGCACCAAGGAACAGATTGTCCAAGCGCTCTCTGGCGTTCGGTCATGCAGCGTAGTTCGTTTATCGTAGGCATAGGCAAAGAGAAGCGTGATTAGTGTCAAGTAAAGGTTCCGTTCTTGGATCCCATCTATTATATCTGAGAAAAGTTAGCGTTTTTCCTGGACAAAGGTTCGTTAGAAAGCGTGTCTCACACTCCTTGCGCGGGAGGCGAAGCATTTCCATTTTCTCATGTTCAGCGTACGTGACTTCTGAACTGTCTGCAGGGTCTTGCCAAGCGACAAGCTCTTGAATATACTCGTCGTCGGCGTAATCCGCCCTAGATAAGTAAAGTTTGGCTTCGCATCCGGATAATGCAAATCGACGGACATATAATGCTCTTCGTCCCATTTTGCATTTTCATGGGCAATTCGAAGGTTTCGTCTAGCCTCAGGATCGTAACTTTCTGCATTGTGGCCCAACTCGTTAATTTCATTCTCGGTGTGGACAACATGCATGAAATAGCCGGTATACTTGTTCAGGAAGCCATAATATCTTCTGGATGGATGGATACCTGCTTTTGCTTCTGGAACTGTCTGGGGTACCTGCCAGTCATTTTCGGCAGCTAAATAAAAGCAGTCAGCCAGTATAATCTGGATTGTCGGTTAGTCTTTGCCACCTTTCAGAAATTCATCTTTTTCCTCCAGCGTCAACCGTGATGCTTGCCGAGACAAGTCGCTAATGCCATCGTCAGCCGGCATGGACTCGAGGACCTCTATTGATGGCACAGAAGGAAGCTTTGACGATCGAGGGGACAACAACTTTGTCAATAAATCCAAGTCCGGAAATGTCTGCCCTTTAACAACTTTGGTCAGAGTGATGGTCAAGTATCCAGCTCTTGGATCGTAAAGTGCGGTCGAATCATCATCCTCAACCACCGCATGAGGGAAGTTCAGGCGAAGGAAATAAGGGTTGATGTGGACGGTCAACAATGTATCGTCGACGTTTATTTCGGCATCGGATGCCTGAATACGAGACACGGTCATGTACCGACGCTGCGTTGCTATGTAGAACGTACCCGAACTGAAGGGCAATACAATGATACGATCACGCTGTCGACGGTTTGGTCACACGAAAACCTCGGTGTGATCATGGATGGGCTGCGAAAGGACGGATCCGTAAGCACAGGGACTCAGTCAACGGACGAGAAACTGACCTGTGTACTCGAGTGCTTCAACTTTGTACTATGGCGCGCAACGTTCGAGTTGCGGTTGGGTCAGGCTCAGGCCGTGATGACTTGTGACAGTGTCGTGTTTCCGCGTGGACACGGCCCTGTCCGTTGGCGGAGGCAGATTGCTGGGTGCCAACCGATTGATCATTTCATCCTCCTGGTACTCACGTATGATGGTCTTCTACTTAATAAGCGCACGTCTTATTCCCAGCGTTTCTCGATAGAACTCGCTCTCTCCCCACTGCTACAGCTACGTCCATGGATCCGCAGGTGAGTTACTGTGGACACCGCGCTGGCATCACCATAATCTATATCGCTCGTCCATCCAGAAATTGAATGCATATCCCTCGCTTGCAACGGTGGAACAACTCATCATTCGGGAAAAACGAGGGAACTGTATACCAATCTTTATCCAGCTCCCTGCGGATCTCATCACGCCATGCATGGCATATCTCCGTATCGCAAAAGACTCCAAATACAGCTTTTTGCTCGAGTCTGTGATTGCCGGCGAGAACATTGCTAGGTATAGCTTCGTTGGTGCAGGTGTGTCGCATCTCTCTCGGATTACACGAAAAGACGGACTCGGCCTCCTGCAGATCCAATCAAAGTCATCAGGACTGGTCCCAACGAAGAAATCACTGGAGACCCCATCGTGACTCTCCAAAAAGAGCTCTCAGCATACCATTACATCAAAATCCCCGAAGTCTCCACCTTCAGCGGCGGTGCCATAGGCTATGTTTCCTATGACTGCATCCAGTATTTCGAGCCAAAAACAGCTCGGGGACTGCTTGACCCTCTCGGTATACCAGAATCCATTTTCATGATGGCGGACACACTGCTCGTGTATGACCATCTTTTCCAAACGATCAAAGTCGTCTCGCACGTATTCTATCCGAGGGATGCAGGGACAGCAAGTCTCTCTTTCGTGTATCAAACCGCACAGTCCAAAGTGCGACGACTTGCCAAAGTTCTTGTTTCATCCACTGTCTCAGAAGTCCCTCAAGCTCCAATCCGACTTGGAAACGAGGCTGTCTCAAACGTCGGCAAGGAAGGCTACGAAGGGTTCGTAACCCGGCTCAAAAAGCACATCATCGCGGGCGACATTATTCAGGCCGTCCCATCGCAACGACTTGCACGTCCCACAAACCTTCATCCTTTCAACGCGTACCGGCACCTCCGCCAGGTGAACCCGAGCCCGTACATGTTTTATCTGGACTGTGGAGACCTCCAAGTTGTCGGCGCCAGCCCAGAGACACTCTGTAAAGTGGAGAACAACAAGGTATACAATCATGCCATTGCAGGGACCACGAAAAGAGGCCAAACACAAGATGGTTCGTTTCAATCACCCTCGTTTGGCCACGTTTGAATCCATTGGAGTCTAGAGGACAAATTACTAGCAGAGCAACTAACTGCATCAGAGAAAGACCGAGCAGAGCACATCATGCTTGTCGATCTTGCACGCAACGATGTTAATCGTGTATGCAAACCAGAGACTGTCAAGGTCGACCACCTCATGCAGGTTCAAAAATTCAGTCATGTCATTCATTTGACTTCACAAGTGTCAGGAGTATTGCGAGATGGCCTGACGAGGTGAGTGGGTGTGTGTGACGAGGAAAATGACCACGGAACTCGTAGCAAAATGACATAGATTCGATGCTTTTCGTTCCATTTTCCCTGCGGGCACTGTTTCTGGCGCACCCAAGATCAAGGCAATCGAAATTGTATCTAGTTTGGAAAAGGAAACGCGTGGCGTCTATGCTGGCGCTGTGGGTCGGTTTGATTTTGCGGACGATGCTATGGACACCTGCATTGCCATCCGGACGATGACATTTAAAAATGGCATTGTATACCTCCAGGCCGGGGGTGGCATTGTGTTCGATAGTGTGGAGGAGGATGAGTACATGGAAACCATCAACAAACTAGGTGGAAATGTCAGGGCTCTAGCTGGGGCAGAACGTAAGTGCGACAGTGTTTTTGCTTGGTTGCATGCTGAGTAGCAGCTCAGAGTATTGGTTTGAAGTGCAATCAGAACAGGCGAGACATAGGTAGATATGATATGGGTAGAGAGCGGTATTTATGCATCTGGATCTGAGAGCTTTTCCAAGATCATCATCCGGTCTTTTTGACGTTCCGACTCCTTCTCTTCCCCCCGCTGGGAAAGGATACCTTCTCTGCCAGCGATACTGAGAACTCCGGATATTAACTGAGCAGTGCGTGGGCTTTCATCGTTGGCCGGGATGGGGTACATTACGATGCGAGGATCGGCGTTGGAGTCCACGATGCCAATGGTCGGAATGTGCTGTATAGCACATTCGCGTATTGCATTCATGTTGGCCATTGGGTTGAGGAAGATGACAAGGTCAGGGGTGGTGTTGTACTTTCGACTTGCGGAAGGGAAGAGTTGCCTTCTGTTTGTGAGGATTCCCGGGAGCCATCGCTCTCCAATGTGATATCCCTGTTCTTCTAGCCTGCTCGCTGCTTTTCGGACAATATCGTGGAGGTCTGGACGGGTGCCGACGAAAAGTACGCTGCCTCCGCGGTGGGCAATTGCTCTGACAACGCTAGCTGCTCGTCGTAAAAGCGGGACAGTCTGATCCAAGTCAATGATAGTGAGGCCAGCACGGATTCCGAAGGCATATGGCAAGAAGTTTGGATTCATGAGTGATCTTGTGTGTCCGATATGTGCGCCCGCGGCGATGAGTGCAGATACGGTGGCTTGCGAAGGACCAACTGCACGGGTATATGCGTGATGGGGTTGGTAGGTGTTTTCCCGAGCTTGGTTCGAGCCATGCTCACTGAACAAGTCGACTGCGGTAAGATCTAATCCTCAGTCATGAGTGGGGGAATGGATGTGCATACAGAGTAGCTTGAAGCGAGCTCTGTTCTCTTGCATGAGCCGCCAGTCGTCTCGAGAGTGCAGAGACATTTCACTGCCAGGAGCGGTGTACATTGTCCTGACTAGTCTCGGCAGACATTTGGTCGCTGTGAGCGACGAGCTCAACGCTCGACCTGCCATGGTCAGGAAAGAGTGGGGACCGGTGGCGATGCAAATTTTCGACTAGATGAGCTTACCTCAGCGCTATCGATTTTTTTCTGTGCAGGCTCTTCCTGCCCTCCACCACAACCATCCTCCCCTTCAAAAACAAAACCCAAAAACCCAAAAAATGGAAGACGACGCTTTTGACGGCGCTGTTGGCATCGATCTCGGCACAACCTACTCGTATGTATCGTCCCCTTGATGATCGCACCAGCACTCATGTATCTTTAGTTGCGTGGGTGTCTGGCAGAATGATCGCGTCGAAATTATTGCCAACGATCGTGAGCATCCAACTTTATCTGCTTGCCGTGGTACCAATCTCCCGTCACAGAGGGTAATAGAACCACTCCGTCCTACGTTGCCTTTTCATCCGAGGAGCGTCTCATCGGCGATGCTGCCAAGAATCAGGCTGCTATGAACCCTCGCAACACGGTCTTCGATGCCAAGCGTCTGATCGGCCGCCGTTACGAGTGAGTTGCTTACGGAATAGGATGTTGTACGGGCTCTTATTCATCTCTCCAGCGATCCTGACGTCAAGAAGGTAATAGGGTTCGCTGCGTTTCGTGGTAACATCATAACCATCAACTTCTAGGACATGGCCCACTGGCCATTCGAGGTTGTCGAGAAAGAGGGATCCCCTCTAATCAAAGTAAACTACTTGGGGGAGGAAAAAACCTTCACGCCTCAAGAGATTTCGTCGATGGTCCTAACCAAAATGAAGGAGATCTCAGAGGCCAAGCTTGGCAAAACAGTGAAAAAGGCTGTGGTCACGTGAGTGGACTATGCCATGGCGTGTATGTGTTTTTCTAACCATACCTCTACAGTGTGCCCGCCTACTTCAACGATTCTCAGCGGTTGGCTACCAAGGATGCGGGCGCTATTGCTGGGCTTGATGTCCTTCGCATCATCAATGAGCCTACCGCAGCGGCTATCGCTTACGGTCTCGATCGCCAATCAAAAGCGGAGAAGAACGTGTTGATTTTCGACCTCGGTGGTGGAACCTTTGATGTCTCTTTGCTCAACATCAGTGGCGGCGTTTTCGCTGTCAAGGCCACGGCCGGTGACACTCACTTAGGTGGTGAGGACTTCGACAATGCACTCTTGGAACACTTCAAGAACGAGTTCAAACGCAAGACTAAGCACGATATATCTGAGGATCCCCGTGCTCTCCGACGCTTGAGAAGTGCTTGCGAACGTGCCAAACGCACTCTATCAAGTGTCACCCAGACAACTGTAGAGGTAGACTCTCTGTATCAGGTTTGTTGCAACCACTCTCGCCATTCCCCTTCTCCCTCATTATGATCTAAAAGGGCGAAGACTTCTCCGCAAGCATAACCCGTGCTCGCTTCGAGGAAATCAACGCGGCCTTATTCAAGTCGACCCTTGAACCCGTTGAGAAAGTCCTTAAAGATGCTAAAATTTCACGTGAAAAGGTTGACGACATTGTTCTTGTCGGTGGTTCGACTCGTATCCCAAAAATTCAATCGCTCGTCTCCGAGTATTTTGGTGGTCGTCAGCTGAACAAGTCAATCAACCCTGATGAGGCTGTGGCTTATGGTGCTGCTGTGCAGGCCGCCGTCCTCACAGGTCAGACATCTGATAAAACCGCCGATCTCCTTTTGCTGGACGTTGCTCCTCTGTCGCTCGGTGTCGCTATGCAAGGTGACGTTTTCGGTGTTGTCGTTCCTCGGAACACCCCCATCCCCACCAACAAGTCGAGAACATTCACCACCGTCGAGGACAACCAAACTACTGTCACTTTCCCAGTGTAAGCGTTGGTACCGTCTCACCGATGAATCCTGAACATTGATATTTATTAGCTATGAGGGTGAACGTACCCAGTGCCGTGACAACCGCTTGCTCGGCGAATTCGAGCTCACCGGTATTCCTCCTATGCCTCGTGGTCAAGCTGAGCTAGTGACCACATTCGAGGTTGATGCAAATGGTCTCCTGAAGGTGTCCGCTCAGGATCGTGCATCCGGTCGTAAAGCATCCATCAGTATGTCCATGGTGATATAATCTATATGCTGTGTACTCAGCTTCTTCCAGGTATCACCAACTCAGTCGGCCGTTTATCCGCTGCTGAGATTGACCAGATGATCAAGGACGCTGAACAGTACAAGCAAGCGGACAAGGAATTCTCTTCACGTCACGAATCGAAATCTGACCTTGAGGCGTACATTCACCAAGTCGAGGGTACCATTACCTCGCCGGAGATTGGTATGAAACTCAAACGTGGAGCCAAGCAACAGGTTGAAGCCGAGCTTGCTCGTGCACTCGAGAAGCTGGAGATCGAGGAATCCACAGCTGATGAGCTCCGGAAGGCACAACTTAGCATTAAGCGAGCTCTGCAAAAGGCGACCGCTGGTATTCGGTGAGGATTTAGGATGTGTATGCAAAGTAGAGTAATCCTGTTCGATTGTCGTCTTGTCTGTCAGACCCATTTGTTCGTGCGTGCATTACATCTGAATTAGCCCAGTTTTCTGTTCACTATGTGCTGCATTCCAGTTGAAACAGTAGGACCCGTGGGACCCGAGTGATATTGGAAATGAGCCAGCAGGTAAACATTGGGTGACCTACTTAGTTATGATATCAAAGCCTTATGAACTTGCAAGGCAATTTCAAGCGTCCAGAGTTCTTCATCAGCGCCGTCACAGAGAGCTTTGTCAGCTTCAGCGATCGCTATTACACATTTAACCTTCTGTCGGGCAGGCAAGGTTTGATGGACAACTATCTTGTCGTGCAACTGTTGTGTTCGTGAGTAATGTACAAGACGACACGCTATTCTACTAACCTGCGTCAGTAATTGCGAAGCAGAATAGCCTTCCCGCGTCATAGATCTAACTTTTCTCCGGATAGCATCAAAACTTGCTTTCTTGGAATCTGCTGGGACATCATCGTTCATTTGCATATCATCCTCGATGTCGAATCCAAGAGTCCGTGCAAAGTCGTTCACAACTGCATTTGGAACCACTCCGGCTATTTCCTCGATGTCTCGTGGAGTGATTGGTATTGGCGGGATCGTCGATGCAGACAGACGAGAAGCTGACTGTAGATATGTTATTGATCGGCGAAGGTCACCATTGGAAGCGTCTATAAGAGTCGCTACGACCTCAGGGGTGACATCAACATGTTCTGCAGTAGCAATGTGCATCAGTCGAGACGACGTTGATGATGCATCTAAGGGGGTAAATCGAAACTTTGAACAGCGCGAGGCTAGGGGTTCAATGATGCTGAATGACGTGGTCTCAGATAAGCCACGAACGTAGCTGGGTGCATCACTAACCGCGTGACATAGTTACAAACGAGACAAAAGCGAGTTATTCGCGCATACGTCTCCATGATACGTCGCAGAGCGCCCTGAGCGTCTTGAGTCATTGAATCAGCTTCATCAAGAATGACAATCTTGTAAGGCGGACACGGATATGAGTTGCCATCTGAGGCGATTTTTTGCGCCCTAGGTGTTTGTCGAGCGAATGCCTTTATTTTCTCCCTGACGATGGAAATGCCTCGCTCGTCTGATGCGTTCAGCTCAAGTACGCGTTCTCGGAAGTTGTCAGGGCTGGAAAGTAACGAGAAGTCGAATAAACATATGCGACTGATAGGAACCAAGGGACTGCGTACCCAAAGAGCTGTCGCGCCAACGCAAGAATCGTGGATGTTTTCCCTGTTCCTGGGGGGCCGTAGAACAACATATGAGGGAGCTGCAAGATGATCAGAGGAGTCAACAGTTTTAAGAACCGAAACGGACATTAGTAGAAGACAGTGCCTTGCGTAACACAGTCACGGTGTGTTCTTGGGCAGAGATATCATCTATCGTGCGTGGACGGCTGGCGAGAGGGAGCGGTCAGATCAGCGATGGTGTGGGGAGTTGAATTCACTATTTTTCGACCCAAGGCTGCAGTGCGGGGACCGCAGGCTGTTTTGATTCTGCCATTGTCTTAGGTTGAAAGAAAGCCATTGCTTGGAGGGAACGGTACTTGTCTGGCAGAGACGCGTCAGAACGCGTGACTCCATGTCGCGTATGACAAAGCAATTCCCATGCCCTCCATCGCGACGCCCCACTGACGTGACTTGCAGCACGCTCTCTTCACGTTGGTCATCATGGCGCTCCCTGAACCGAATGTCGGTGAGTACAACAGCAAAAAGCGTGTCCGACTCATTCAAGAACGCGTATTAGCCTCCTCTAGCGCGCTCACGTCGTCTGGTGAGTTGCCTGACTGTATAATACTTTCGTCTTCGTTCACCATGTATCGCAGCGACATCCAAAAACCCAATCGCCGAGCTGAAGAACGGCAAAGTCATCTTCAGACAAAGGAAATATCCATTCGACAAGTCTTCAGAGACCATGCAAGGTAGGCTTAATGGGTTGTATCGCGTACCCCACGTTAATGTACAATAAGAAATCGTAAAATTTCGTGAGATGCTAGAGTCGCGTATCCAGAGTCAAGAACGACCTCTGGAAAGCATACCAGAGGAACACAGACCTGTCATAGTCAAACTAGCCCAGGAGAGGTACGCTATCAATCCAGCACTTCTGTGAATCTCGCCAACCCAACCTAGTGACAAAGGCGTTGTCCAATTGGCCAAACAAATCCGTTCACTTTTGCTCCCTGGTCCAGGCGAAATCGAGGATGCCCATCGTTTGAACCTTGAATCGAACCTTCCCCTTTCCGTAGTGGAGCACGCAATCAAGATGGTAATGACAAGGATTAACTATGGCCTTGATGGTCCCTTAGGTCAGAAAATTCCTGCGGCAGCTTGTATTTGGCGGTGGGAAGTGCAAGACGCCTATAAAGACTGGCTACCAAAATCTGCCAGAGAGAATGCGGACGCAAGACTAGCGGAGCGTATCCAGGTGCGCAATAACTTTCATGCTCTGCTACAGGTGAACTGTCTGACAGTAAACAGGCAAGTGCAGACTTGCGTGCAGCCTTTGAGAGACTTTCCCAGGTCGAAAAAGACGCCATTCTTGATCCAAAAGGTACCGCCAAGCTTCCCGCGAAGGATATTAACAAACCCGAGTCGGCTACTGTCTCTACAAGCAACGAAGAAAACCTCCTGGAGGATCATGCGCCGAAAGACGCACCCACTGACGTAGCTGAGAGCGGAGTGGTGAGACCCTTGAATATCTATATCCTTCGGAGCTCAAGGCCTGTATTCATCTTATGTTACTATAGCTTTCTGAAAATCTTGCACCCAAAGGACGCATGAAAAAGACACTCGGCCCGGAGAAAGCTACCAAAGTAATTCGTCGCTATTTCTTTTGATTCTCTGGTATTTAATTATCGTCTCAGATGCGAGTTCAGGAGGAGAAACGAGCGGCGAAAGCAGAGAAAGAGAAAAGGCAGAAGGAAGATCAAGACAGATCTCGTTCGATTATGGCTAATTTCTTCGGAAAGGCCAAACCCTCGGTTCGAGATATGCCCACCCAGGACTCAAACACCACTAGTGACCCTTTGGCGGATAGCGAATTTCAAAGGACATTCAAACCATTCGTGCTCAAGAAGGATGCGCGACTCGCACCGTATAATTGGTTCTTGGAAGGCAAGAGAGGATCTCGCATTCGAATGACTGGCGTAACTCATGAAGAGGCTATTGTCATTGACGATGACACACCAGCGCAAGGAATTCCGGAACCTGTAACATTGTCTGCTGAGGTAGTGGTTGCGACTGCCTCGGCTGATCCACTTGCAAGTTTGCAGGAATTTATCGGGGAGCTCTGCCGGAGTAGTCTAATTTTTTGCCCAAGAGCTCGCAGGTTGTTCCCATTTAAGACGCACAATCCCCGTAGCGTTCGTGATACCATATCGCAACTCACGGATGCCGAGATCGCAGGTGATCCTGCACAAGTTCGTCATTTACTCTCGGCTCTCCAAGATCGCCGAGTCTTCCCCGCCAAAGTCCTCATCTTTCACGCTGACTCTCGCCCGGGGTATCATGGGACGTGGACCCGTAACTCTCGTGTGGTGGGTCCGCGTACTCCACTCGAGCGCGATCCATTGGCACATGACTATGGATATGATAGCGGGGAAGAATGGGAGGATGAAAGCCCGGAGGATGCCGATGATGTGGTAGAAGATGGAGAAGATGACGAGCCCGACGTTGAGGATGCGGACTCTGATCTGGACAGCTGGCTAGTTGATGATGACGATGAAATTCGGCCACCTCTCGATCTCGATGACTTATCACCACCACCGTTAGATCTGTCCATGCCTCCACCAAAACGTAAAGCTGAAAGCAACGAGAAGCGGTCAGATAAGAAGAGAAAGGTAGTGGTACCACTGGTGCCCTACGTAAAGGGTCCATTCTGGGAACCATACATCGGTCGCTGTGAATACGATCCTTTCAGTGTCTATCGCATACAACTTCTAAATGGTAGGGGGCCTTTGCTTTGCGTCTCTCAGGAACTAATAAATCTGTTTGCCAGACACGCCGCATCCCATTGATCCATTCACCTTCGCATCTGTAGCTTCGGAAGAAGGGCAGAGTCCCCAACCTAATCCATCTCTACCTGGTATGGTTCAACCTCTGGTTGGTACAGCAGTTTCGTCAGCTTCCAAGCGCACGATATGTTCCGTACCCAAGACAGCTTTCCCTGATGCACACCTGGGCGTGTTACTTGCAAAGATAACGGAGCTCGCCACCCCAAGCCTTATCTTTCTTGTTGAAAGTATTTTTCGGGATCTTGGTATCCACGGGGTCAAAAAGAACGCAATCGAAGCCAAAGTGCGGGAGGTAGGTGAAAAGTCGAAAGACAAGAAGGTATGGGTTATCAAGCAGGCAGTACAGGTTTGGTTCCATTCGGCATTATGATGCTTAGACTGCTGACCCCCTAAATCCCATTTCGTAGGGTTCGCACCAGTTCTCCTGAGTTTTACGTATACATAGAGATCTTGCGATATTTTTGATTTCGAGGTATTATTATATCCTTCCTACAAACCGTTGACGAATAATGCAGTCGAGATACAATGAATAATGATACAAAATACACCAGGGAAATTGGATGACTGATCCATTAATTTCATGAAGTTGCCAACCCCCAGGCAAGCTCTGCCCTTTGGAAGTCGTTTGTATCGGGCACCACACAGTGAACATCGCCCGACTCTCCACCTAATCGTATCTGTTAGCATCAGGGTAACACTTCACACGATCGACTACTCACGAATAAGCATTCTCGCCACCTGCCCGTCCTCGTATAAGACAGGCTCGAATCCGATCCCTTTATATATCTTTAGACGTAATCTAAATGAGATCCCATCAGCGGGTTGTTATCAGTCATGCCTAGTCAACCTCACGGCAAACCGTCCAGTTCGCGCTGATGATCGTGGGCTGGGTCAGACTCATCTAGCTTCCGCGCGGTCTCCTTCAGTGCAGCGAGCTCCGCTTCCTTGCTCGCCATTGAGTTCTCAGCATCCCGGATTGTCTTCGCAAGAGATATACGCGATGCGTCGAATTCGTTTAATCGCGCAGCGTGCTGTTCTACCGTCGGAACATTCGATGGTCGCATCGATGATTTCAGTGCCGTGTCCAACGAACGAGAGAGAGCTGTCGGATTATCGTCTCAGGAGTAAGACTGAACAGCAGTTGGCGCACACATTTTAGATTGGCGTACGCTTCTTCGTTCTCTTTTTTGGCTTTGGCATAGTTAACGTTCATCTGCTCTTCGGCGGCAGTGATGGTGAGATAGTCGTCAGCAGGGTCGATAATAGTCGTCATTTTTCGCATAAGACTTCTGTTCAGTTTGTCTCTCAGCTTCCATGGTCATCAAGTAACAATTTGACGGCTCCGTACATGCATTCTTGAAGATCCTTCGACTGTAACTCCCTGGCCATGACGATATGTAGATGGAGACGCGAGGGAAACTATAATGTTGATATCGAAGTCTAAATCACGTGCCACAAGTTTAATCACTGCACCCTGGTACAGATTTCCAACATCTGTTCATTGAGAGGCAAGTTGATATGCATACTGTAGCCTCATTGAAGTAGGCTTCAGGTTTAATTTTTCCAGTAAACAATACTATTACTGTAACCCACAAGCACACATTGCTTGACCTCAATATCTTTATTTCTAACAAATCCCTTGCCATTGCCTTCCATCTGGCTAGGATAAAGCAACCACCTTCAGGTCTCTCCAGCATTGTAGCTGCATTGAGACTTGTTCTCTTTCCTGTCCCTAGCTGGTAGTCATGGTTAAGGCCCCAGGCCACAAGGTCTCAGCCAGAGACCCCTGAACCAGCATACAACCAAGTATCCAAAGACAACAAAATGTGAGTAGGTGAGACCAAGATGGCATGTGGAATGGTCAGGGATGATCTCTGCTCTTGTTTGAAGTTGACTACTATACTATGAGGCTAGCTAGGGCTAGACACATTTGCTGATGTGGGAGCAAGAAGAAGTGACCTTGAACGATAAAAGTCAGAGTTTACGCTACTATCCCCTAATGTACGGCTCGACTTATATACAAGACTACTCAATAGCTATCATAATCTTATTGTCTTATTGATTAGATATCAAGCCAATTGATTAATAGCCCAGCTTGTTCATGTTTGGTCGTAGTGGACATGACCGTAGTCTAGCAACATTGCGACTCACATGGACCCGTCAGCATCACAAACGGTCCTTAAAGGCGTCGCTATAACATGCAAGTTCGTTCCATGTGTAGTTCACAAGCACCAAACATGCAGTCTAACCTCCTGGCCTCTAGCATCTGTCTGCGGAGCGGCCGCCGGGCTTTATGGTGGCTTTAAGCACGGTAAACCGAACGAATTTCTCGTTTATTCTGCGGTGAACAGTGGGATAGTTGCCGCAGTATTTTTCAGTTGCGTCTCAGATTGGAGACTCCTACACCATGATCGATTGACTTTTTTTGTAGGCATACGGGAGTATGTGGTCAGCCCTGTCATGGTATCGACGCTCCCCGGCAGGCAATATCAACTGCGCAGGCAAAGGTTATTTCATTCCGTTGGCAATTCAACGTCGCAGGAGCCGACTTCCTTGTCCTGGAGTGACATCCGAACATTCCGTTTGCTTGACTCTGGAATAAGTGGTGGACTCACAGGTGGCATTCTCAACGCATGGAAACGTATGCCAGGTTTTCTCAAACCAGTGTTCATTTTTCCCATTATATAATCCAGGGGGAAGACATGGTCTAGCACCTGGCCTTACAACGGGCGTACTGATGTGTACACTTTTCCAGTGGTGTTATAACGAGTTCAACATTTTCCGAATACGCTATGTCTCTGCAAAACTGGCAGCCCCATCTCAACATGGTTCCGCCGACGCCAGACAAAGTTCGTCAGAGCTTTCCGCATCCCCATCAATTCAACCGACTTTAGTCGAACCCCTTGCCCCCCACTCCCCAATGGAACGCATACTTTCGATGTTTGGCCAACGTGTTTCGGACGAAAGATACTTGGAAAGACTAAAGCTGGAGAGGGATTCTCACCTTCGCCGGATTGCAGAACTTGAGGAAAAGAAGAAGCAGTGATGTTTTCTTTCTTTCTCTCAAAGATGATTTATTCAATACAACATATTCTTTGCACTACGCGACCCTCAACAGGCAGACCATACTTCAATGACACCAGTTCCATCTTTCTGGAATCCTCCTATGGAGATGAACCCCCCTGAAAATGCGACCGAGTTCAACTTGTAGCTATTCTTGCTTTCGCCCATCCACCGGCGTTCCAGCTTCAGTGTGCCCCCAGCAACTGACCCGCAGATCTGGTATTGAGTGACCTTGCCGAGAAGCGTAGAGACCACCAACTCTCGCGGCTTGGCGAAAACTCTGTGCAAGTGTTATATTATCCTTCAGAAGATCTGGCAATACACATACAGGCCGACAATGGGACCCTCTGCGACATCTGCGACGATTCTGCCGTCCTTTTTTAATCCTTTCCACTTGCGTTGTCGTTTTTGTCGATCACCTGGGGCTTTCAATGATTTTTCGCCACTAGTTCCAATATACAACCGTCCATCAGCAGTGCCTGCAGCTATTATCCCGGTTGGTGATATCGATAAAGAAAGTATGAATGGCGGGGACAAAGAAACTCCGGAGGGTGGGGAAGCCGCTGCCAAGTTCCAGAATTCAGTTGGTATATCACTTGCAACGTCATTGAAAAACTTACACAAGCCATCTCGAGAAAGCACGCTTCCTTGGGCGAAGTCAAAATGTAATAGGGCATAATCATACCCCGCACTGACAAGTTCATTTGGTCTACTCGGGATAAATCGGACTGAACCACACACCTAGAAATGGGTGTGAAGGATCAGCCCGATACGAGTGGTGCACTTACATTGTTGTGGGTCTGCTTCATTCGCGTGATTTCGTTCGTCTGCAGATCAACAACTCCTACCGACCCAGAATCCGTGCAAAACGCCATTTTGGTCCCTTTCGCATTTATGACGAGCTAGTTGATGCTATCAGTACACCTAGCTTGAACTTCCGAGTGCTGGACCTCACTTCGCCTACGTTATCGTCGTCATCGACACCTAGGTCCAGCGTCTGCAGAGAGTCTGCAGACGTCAAGATAAGCTCGTCCGTCCCCAGAGAAAACCGGAGCGCCTTGAGGAACACCGCATAAAGAGGGGGAACATAACGTCTGTCGGCATGCTCACCTGTCGACCAGCTGCAACCCATAGATGGGCAGCAGGAGACAGGGTTTGGGCGGCAACAGAGGAGATTGGACCTAAGCCCCGCACCGCTCTGAGGACCTTGAAAGTATCGAGACTATAGAGGCGGACGACACCATCATCTATTCCACAACATTCAGGGGATGTCGTAGAGAGACAATCGACCTTACCTGAGCCCACGACGAGCTGTCGAGATTCGATAAAAGATAGAGAAGAGACTTGGGCTGGGATCGTCAAAGTTGTGCGATGGTGGTAGCCCATCTATCGAATTGTTCCGTAGACGGGTCAATTCAAGATGCGCTGGGTTTGCTACCGCCGCGCCTTATCTCCCGCCTTCATGGCTGATACCACAAACTCGATTGCTGCACCCAAGTCACTCGAGGATATTGAACACATCCTCCAATATGATACCAAGATCAAAGTAGCAGGTCGGTTTTGCCAGCTCTAGGACTGAGTTACATCTGTTCGAATGCCCTTTTACAGGGATAGATGGTGATTCACTTCAGCTGGCTTCTGGCATGTCGGGATCCTTATCACCTTGGTTCAGTCGACGGTGTTCTGCGAGGAAAATATATGGTGAGTGCAATCGGGACCACTCCTCTCATCGACTAAAATTTCGTAGTCAAAGCCCAAGTTCCTGAGTGCTGTTCGTTCGGGCGGCTTCGGGTTTTGCAGTGTCATTTTGTCAGTCGATTATCCCTACTCTTCATACTTCATATATAACTTAACTTGGCGCGTTCAACTCGCCATAGTGGCTGGGACATCCACGATCTGATTTACACCCATGAACTTGCAATCTCCAACAGAGAAAATGGCTACCGGGATGTTCTGGCCCAAGTAGACCTCTCAACCTACCGTAGGATTCCATGGGAGGACAACGTGCCCTTTTTTCTCGTCTCCTTTTTAGATCCGGTCTCGTCAAAACCTTTGTGCGTTGACCCGCGAGGCGTCCTCCGTTTAACATGCGAGCGCGCCTTGGAATTGGATCTCAAGTGTATCGCGGGTGTCGAGTACGAGGTGAATTTCCGCATCACTGGGGGGACCTAAACTCATGCAGAATAAATAGTATTTCAACTTTAAAGGTATTCCTCATGGGAAAAGCGCACCTCGTGTTGATAACTATCGTAGAGACGGCCGAGTCTGCGGCTCAAAAGAAGTTTTGCGGGCTTCAACCACTCACTCCAGGAAGTCAGTCGGTCCCACTCAGTCCTAGCCTGGTCTAAATGAGTAACGGATGAAAAGTGCATGGATATTCCCTTCTCCGCACTCAATTGAACCAAGTGTTCTTTAACGAGTTATTTGACGAAAGTGTCAAGTTCCAGATTGAAATAGAGGGACATCGTATGTAGTGACGCAGATCTCAACGATTATGTTAAGTGCTCACACATCGCAGACACGGAGACTGGCCCAGGAGTGCTAGAAACTGCATTAGCATATACTTCGGCTTCGCGTATGGCCGACAACGCAATACTGTTCAAGTTTTTGGCGAAGAGCATCGGTATGAAGCATGGAATTATGCCGAGTTTCATGGCGAAACCTTGGGGAAATGTAGGTGGCTTACCAGACCTTCGAATATCTTGTTACGACATACATTCAGTTGCCTGGATGTAGCGGGTGAGCCATCTATCAAGATGAATACCATGCCCAAACGAGTTCATCAATTCGAAGGCATACTCATGTTTCGCTTCAAGATTCTTCCGGATCAAATATCTTTGCAAACTCGGACGCTGAGCATGCCAAAGGGCGTCCAGATGCTGCTTTTGAAGATACCAAATTTATCTCGCTGCGTGGAGAACAATTCCTGGCAGGGTTATTGGATGGACTACCTGATGGTAAGCTCAGGTTTTGTTATGTAACCAGTAAAGACAGCTAATGCTTCGTTCGCAGTGATGCCAATGGTAAGCTGGTAAGATATTGTCCGCCGGGACAATCCCTCACAAACAACTTAGCTTGTCCCCACCATCAACGGATATAAACGCCTTGTTGGCGGAGAGGCATTCTGGGCTCCCAACGCTGTAACATATGGTTACGACTCTCGAGGGTGTTCAGTCCGTATCATATCACCTCCTGCGGTCCCTCCAGCAGCAACGAGATTCGAAGTCAGAGTACCGGGAGCAGACATGAACCCATACTTCACCCTTAGTGCTATATTCAAACTTGGCTTGCGAGGTATTGAAAAACAGATGAGGCTGACAACACCACCAATGGGCACGCTCAGGGACGATGAATCCCGGAAAGAGGCAATTGCTTTATTGCTATTGGCTTGATGGCTCACTGATCTCCAATTAGATTGTGATGTTGCCAAGTTCGCTGGAAGCAGCGACAGCAAGGATGATGAGACCGGGCAGTGTTGCTCGCGAAATCTTCGGAGACGAGTTCGTCGAACACTATGGGGGGACTAGAGAACATGAGGTACTTTTGTGGAACAAAGCGGTGACGAACTGGGAAGGTGGGGCAACATTTCACATAATAGGGATCTGTCTGATTGTCCTCCAGTGGAGAGATATCTCGAACTCGCATAAGAGGCTTCCAGGGCTTCCGATGGGTCAACGACGAAGCTATATTCTGGTCGAACAAAATTGCATAACATGGTCTGCGTATTAATTATCTCGTTTGTCGCGCACAGTGTGGAACCACTTGAGAAAATGTAGGACGTCCTGTAGTCAAAGTGAACCATGCCGCAGCGACGACGAAGAGATGCGCATACTGCTGCTATCTGTCCAGGCATGCTAATTTCCGTGACAAAGGCAGGAATGATGCCTCCTGGAGTGCTGGAAGTAGCCATGCGCCACTCCACTTTTCCGTCTTCTAGTTCAAGCAGGCGTTCTACAGAGACGTATCTCCCCTTGGTGCCTTTCTGTTCTATCTTTGCAAGCTCCTCGTCTTCGGAGAGGTCGATGGGGATGGAAACAATCATTCTGTGTCCGCACCATGAATAGTGATTGAAAGACACCTACGGAAAGATGACTTACCCCAACTTTGGAGAAGACTCGGCCAAGTGGACGGTTTGGAGGACGGTAAAGACCCGCGGGGAGACAGGGGGTGGAAAGGTGTAGTAGAGAGTCCAGATTGATTGTGTTTCAGATATACGTTTCACTAGAGCGACTTTCTTGATGGCCTCAGTGAACCTGGTAGCGTACGTGAGCAACACGGATCAGGGCAAGCAGATAGGCGACCGACTCTTTCTCGTTCACTGCTTTGTTCACCCCTAGTTTGCTCCAGAACTCACCGAAGGTAGCATCCTCCTTGGTGTGCTCACTGACTCGACAGTGCCATGGAGCCACGTCGGTAGGCCCCTTTGGCCGGGATAAAGTGAGGACTTTGCCGTTTGCAAAGGACCTTCCCTTTTTCCATGCGACTGTGGAGTCGAGAAGCTCTTTTCCGAGAGCGAATATTGTGTCCTCAGACGGGATCTCTGTACCGCACTAATCAAGCGGGTTAAACAAGGCCAGGATCTACATACCTTGCGGCTTCAGAGCCATGACACTAAGCTGGTAAGACATCGCAGCCAAGAAAAGGCAAGGCGCAAAGAGCAACGGTTTCACGCAAGTTGATGGTACATAGCATTATAGTATGTGCTCGTTACTACGACGATGGTATCCGACGGCATCTCCTAGTGACTCACGAAGTCTATGATCCGGCTTTCAGTGCTGTCAGATTTACGAGCCCACAGTATCTGCTTCGCCCGAGGGTTGCCTCGTCCCTGGGCAGCTTTTCCCCGCGATTGAGGACAACGCCAACGAATTTGCGTTCGGTTCGCATCCATTTTTGCTTGTAAAAACGGACATATCCCGGGACGGTGGCATAAATTGTATGGTCACGACCCACTGCGACCTGCAGCGAGTGAGCACGTCGTGCATCGCAGCAGAGCAAGATGGCGCACATTTTGTCCGGGGTGAAACTGTGTTCCTCGTTGGCGGACGATTATGTTGCCAGGGATAACATATTGATCTAGGCTAATCAGCAAGGAATGCGCGCGCAAAGGGCTGCCCTACCCGAGAATTTCTTCAGACCGAGACGTTTTCCGGGAGAGCCCCCGTGATTGCGCACGGTACCTCCCGCACGTTTTGTTGCAGTGCGAATGGCACCTGGACGGGGAGCATGAGGGGCACGGGCGTCGACTAGCACAAAAAAAGGGACAGACCTAGAAGAGAGAAGGGGCTGCTCGCGACTTGGAAGGCGGGAGGTAGGAAAGCGAGGGACATGTTGTACTCCGCCACAGTCTGCGCAAGTTACGGGTTGTACATAACCGTCGAGGCAGTTTTGAGTCGCCCTTTTTGCACCTTTCACTCAGCCCGTCACCACAAAATGGTCCTCCTCGTCACCTCCGACAACGAACAGTTCCACGCCGACAAGGAAGTCGTCGAGCGCAGCGTCCTCATCAAGAACATGCTCGAAGGTAAGGCTCCCTTTACTTCCTGCAAATCGCGCATGTCTCCATCGACTGCTCGTGGTGATAGACGTTGGCGAGAGCGATCAGCCCATCCCACTGCCCAACGTGTCTTCCAGCGTGCTCAAGAAGGTGTGTACTGCAATGATCAATCGATCCCTTTGTACCTCGGCTGACTGTGGACGCGGGTTAGGTCCTGGAGTACTGCGAACATCATCGCGGGGAGCCCCTTCCCAGCGCGGACTCTGACCAGACCCAGGACGAGACACGCAAGCGCACGACCGACATCAGCGAATGGGATCAAAAGTTCATCACCGTCGACCAGGAGATGCTGTTCGAGATTATTCTCGCCGCAAACTACCTCGACATCAAGTCTCTCTTGTGAGCGTTTCGTCGTTTCCTTTCCGACTCCGACGTGCTCAGCCACTTCCAGGGATGTCGGGTGCAAAACCGTCGCGAACATGATCAAGGGCAAGACTCCGGAGGAAATCCGGAAGCTCTTCAACATCGTAAACGACTTTACCCCAGAAGAAGAGGTGCGTTTTCGCTTGCGGTCGAAGGCCACGCGCTGATCGGTGCCACTCTCACAGGCGCAAATCAAGAAGGAGAATGTGAGTTTCGACCTTTGCTGACCCGAGCGTCGTCGCTGACCCGTTCTTGCAGGAATGGGCCGAAGACCGATGAGCAGCACGAGCAGTTTGTAGAGTCTAACGTATTTCTAGTCGTATGAAGAGTTAATCGTCCAGTCGGGAGTGATTTACATAAGCAAATGTGACTTTGCCTGAGGCGGGTGCGACTTGCACGCGTACTACGTTTGAAGCGGCGCGTCTCCATGTCTCGCATCCCCGACATTCCTGGTTTCCACGTCCCGCGCGGCTCAGACCAAGAGCTCTGGCTCAAGGATCGTGTCGTGCGCCTTTGCCAGCTCGGCCACGATCGGTGTGTCCCTCTGCTTGTGGACCCGCCCTGCAGGTCCTCCAGCCAGCTTAATCCATTCAGATTTCCAGGAAGTCAGCCCGTCAGCTTCTCGTTGAACCACTTGGTGGAGCTCGAGCGTAGAGAGTGCTTTGCTTTTTCTCCCCCTCACGGATCGCACCGCTCACGCATTCATACAGCTACTGGGTATGCGAGAAGTCGGACGGGGTTCGTGTCCTATTCTTTTTACAAACTGACCCAGACTGTGGAAGCCAAGTCGTATATCTCGTGAGTCTCCCTGCCCGTGTCCTATGCTCACTTGGCCATCGACGCCGCGCAGATTGACCGGCACAACACCTACTACCAAGTTTCTGGTTTCTGGTTTCCTCACCCAGACAGACCCAGAGATTCACTCATGGACACTATACTGGACGGAGAACTCGTAGTGGACGTGGAACCCACTAGCAAGACGGTGTGTACTAATTTTTTTGCCATACAACTCCCGCCGGCCTAAATTCGGTCGTCTTCTGCAGGAAACCCTTCGCTATCTGGCATTCGATTGTCTCGTATTCGACAACGAAAACGTCATGTCGCGATCGCTTGACAAACGCTATGGGGTACGGCGGTACGATACATCCAAGTATTTTAGCTCATTGTCCGCGTAGCGCTTGAAAGAGCGTTTTTATAAACCATGGTGCAAAGCCAAGGAGCAATTCCCTCAAATGGTCGAGAACATACCATTCGAGTAAGCGACCATAGCGTTACTTCAGTTCAGCTCTTACCTGGATTCAGCATTCAAGTCAAGGATATAAGCTTCTCCTATGGTATCGAGGACGTGTTCCGGTTGGTAATACCCAATTTGCAACATGGCAACGATGGCCTTATATACACCTGTCGGGAGACCCCATACGTTCCGGGTACAGACCCGAATATGTACGTATGCGAGCCAAGGTCTGTTGAACTTTGATCGTCTGAACGCCTCTCACGCAGATTGAAGTGGAAGCCTCCCTCGGAGAACTCGATAGACTTCAAGCTTGCTCTGCGTTTTCCGCCATTAAAGTCTAATCCTTCTCAACCCGAGTTCCATGCGAAACCATTTTTTGGCCTCCACATGTATTGTGGGGACGAAAGAGGACAACCGATATACGAGCCTTATGACGAGCTGTTTGTGGAAGACGATGAATGGGAACGGTAGGTTTCCAATGTTCACTGTCGATCCTTGTGCCTGATGGTGTCCCAGGATGAAGCTCTCTGGGGAACAAGTCGACGATCGCATCGTCGAAGTGCACTGGGAACCAGAACTTGATCGGTGGCGGATGATACGGTTCAGGGACGACAAACCTCATGGGAATTTCCGTACGGTCGTAGAGAATATCATCCAAAGCATTGCGGATGGCGTAGAGAAACCAATGGTTAGTCCGCTATTCGTTATATATCCCTTTTAACGTGTTCGCTATCAGCTGCTCGCTCGTGGCCCGGTCATTCGTAGCGCGTGGAAAGCGCGCCTTAATCAATATCAGCCAAGCACGGTGGGTCAACCGCTGCCAGGCCAGTCAGTTCCCAACGGTCGCGGTGCACAACATCCGCTGCCAGCTGTCCCACTCCGATATGGACCCATCGCGGTCTCGCGGTGGAGTAAAGTGTCTGGCCCAGCGATTTTCGCAGGGATGAAAAGATAGGCATACCACCTCCATGGGCACATATTGCTTCGTGAAGAGCGTGCCAAGACTTGCAGTGTTCAAGTGTACCAACTACTCGGCCACTCATTCTCGCTTGCGGTGCAGACCCAAATCCGATGTCGTTCTTTGGGTCAGAGCTTTGACGATGCTGCGCGCAGTCCTCTGCAGGGATGACTCGTCACAAAAACACTAGCATGCCACATTCAGCAGGACCATCAGGCTAGCACTACTACGTAGCACTTAGCTGTACATATGTGATTTTTGGGGGCAGGAAGCAAGACGGTACCCGGACGGTAAATGAAAACACTCGGAGAACAAGAAAACAGGGAACGTGCACATGTTCTAGTCGTTACAGTGATGGGTAGGAGAGCATGACAGAGAGCCGACTTTGCGGCTGCAACAACAGGAGCCAAAGATGTGTAGATAGGAGACAGCAAAGTATGTGCAGGGCATCAAAGGCATCGCTCGATCGTGAATCGTCAAGGTAAACACAGTAGAGAAACAAAAGTGGCTACCCCAAGGCTGCCCATCCTCGCGCCAGATCCATGGGGAATTGTTAGGATGAATGATATGCAAAAGACGGGTTAAAAATGCATTAAAAATGAAGTGAATATGGGAAAGAGATTGGGTCGCATGAAACAAGTCTGAGATTGAGAGTCGCGAAAGGACACGAGGGATATCGCAATGTCAAGCCGACTGGGAGTCGAGACGATTATTGGAAGAGATTTTGATCGAGGGAGAAGGAATCACCCCCCATATCCGCAAAGTCCGGCGTGAGGGTGCGTTGGTGAGACAGGCCAGGGGCCGAGACTGAGCGTAAACCAAACATGGGATGAGCCTGTCGGCCTCCCGCTCGCGTCAACAAAGACGGGAGTGAAAAGAGGTCGTTATAGGGACAGGACGCCGGGCTCGCTGAACCAAGCTGGGCGGTCTCGAGCGAAGCGATAGGTAGCTCCGGGGTCGACTCTACTGACGAGCCTCGGCCATGGCGGCTGCCCGGAGGAGAGCAGGGCGCGATGGATAGGGCAGCGAGCGCGTTAGGGTATACATCCTATATGGGGTGGTAATTAGTATGGGACTGCAGACTCGGATCAGAAGGGCACACCTGCATCGAGTCCAAGGAGAAGCTGTGCGGGAGTGGCTCGAGGGTGCCTCCGCCGGCGGAGAACGTCACCAAGCCACCCGGAGGGATGTCTGGATCGAGTTCGTGTGTATCCTCATGGGCATGGTCGAGGTCGCACTGGCCGTCATGCACTCGCCACCACTCGATGTCGGCAAGGACGCGACGCTCGGCTGTGGCGGATGGGGAGGAGCGACGGGGATGGAGGGGGGTGGTGCGGGTGCGGATGGAGGAGGAGTTGGTGGTAGGGGGATAGGGCGAGGAGCGTACGGAGGGAGAGGAGAAGGAGCGGCGGAGGGAGGGCATGAAGGACAAGGCGGGTGGGAATGGAGCGAGTCGATTTTATACTTTGCGGGATGACCACCATCTACGTGGGGCCGGTCATCAACCCACAATCACCCACAACCTTCCTCGCTCTCCCAGCCTGTCTCATCGCCGTCGGCAGCGACGGAAACATCCTCTGGATCGACGTCGATGTCGACCTCCCCGACGCTCTCACCCGCCATGGCGTGCAGACCCACCACGTCGTTCATCTGAAGCCGGGCGAATTCATCATGCCTGGACTCGTCGATACCCACATCGTACGCAGCCCCCTTCTTTTCCTCGCCCCCACTCATCTCCCCCCAGCATGCTTGCCAGTTTCCAAACCTCGGCGTGTGCGCATCCTCCCGCCCTCGTCTGCGTCCCGAGTAAACTTACTTTGACTTGGCAGCGGTGGTGATCTCGAACTTCTCGACTGGCTCAGCGCATATACCTTTCCCGCCGAATCGAAATTCGAGGATTTGGACTATGCAGAGCGCATATACACCGATGTCGTCCAACGCGTCATCGCGTCCGGCGTAAGCCATCGAGCGATCGAGCCCTTTATCTGCTCTAATCCTTCTTAGACGACGACCTGTTGCTACTATGGCTCCCTGCACCGCGACTCAACCATGCGTCTCGCGGACATTGTCCGTAAGAAAGGTATGCCCAACCCTAGATGCCTCCCTGTACTGACAACGCGCTTTAGGCCAGCGAGCTTTTGTCGGTGTACGTTTGCTGTCGTCAGATCGTCGTTCCGTCTCCTGACCCACCCTACAGAAATGCAACATGAACTGGCACTGTCCCGATTACTATGTCGAGAAATCTGTTGACGAGTCCATAAGTGCGACCATCGATCTCATACGTTACATACAGGCCCTTCCGCTTTCACCAGCGCAAGAACCACTGGTCCACCCCGCCATCACCCCTCGCTTCGCGATCTCATGTACGCCAGAGCTTCTGGCCAAGATTGGCGACCTAGCCGAGGCGATGCCTAATGTCGCCATCCAAACCCATATCTCCGAAACCCGAAAGGAGGTGGACCACGCATTACAGTACTTCGCGGCCGACTCTTATGCAGACATATACGACAGGTTCAAGCTTCTTCGTCACAACACTATTCTTGCACATGGCGTCTGGCTTACTGAGAAAGAGATGGATCTCATTGCAGAGAAAGGCGCCGGTATCTCTCATTGCCCGACAAGCAACTTTTACCTTGGCAGTGGAATGGCGAGAGTGGGTGTGCTCCTGGACCGCGGTATCAAGGTTTGGCGTGTTCGCGTGATTCGCCTTCGAGTCACTTATCGGACCGGACTCTAGGTCGGCTTCGGTACTGATGTCAGCGGTGGCTACAACCCGTCTATTTTGTATGCCATCCGGATGGCCAGCACTGCTTCAAAGATGCTCGCCATTCAATCCGAGTCGAAGAGGCGTAGTTGCAAGGAGAAGCGTGGAGTTGACGAGCACTTGGATACTTGTGCAGACCCGGCGGTAGTAGAGCATCACGATCATTGTGATTGCTCCCCCCAGGAGGGGATGTTCGCGAACAAAAAGCTTAGTGTTGCGACCCTGCTGTACCTTGCAACCAAAGGTGGGGCAGAGGTGTGTTGCCTACAAGACCGTATCGGATCATTCGAAGCAGGGAAGTCATTTGATGCCCTGCTGGTAAGCATCCGAAGCGAAACAGGGAACCCTGCTATGTGGAGCCACGATCTCGAAGGGGACGCCAGCCCCGAAGCGAAGCTCAGACGGTCGCTGGAACGATTCTTGTTTTGCGGCGACGACCGGAACATCAAGAAGGTGTTCGTTCAGGGTACGGTCATCGGAGGGCAGGAACACTGAACCAATAACACTGTCTCCTGTACGTCGTGTACACGATAATGATAGGATGCGAGCATCGCACTACTGACCATCCGTTGATCGAATCCTTTGGTACCGGTAACCAACAGGATACGGGTCATGTTTCGTGCTGGAAATGTCCAAACTCCCATTTGAAGCAGTCCTGCCAAGGCCCGCGTCAGTTCGCGCGCGACACGTCCAAGGAACGTTGCCTACGACGCAGTCGACTTCTTTGCGAGGCTTTGGGACCTCACGCTCTGCTCCGTCCTGTACGTCCGGCCACGAACCTTCCAGTTCCAGCACGTTCAAAACCAACTCTTTAATGGGGTGTGTTCGCACATCAGTGTGCCATCCCAGTCTCGTTACGGCATCATACACGATCGTTTGTCCGAGATGGCATCGCGTCTCGAGCGCATACCCTGCCTGAGCGCATAGCGATGTTATACCCGTGCAAGCGCCCTGGGGTATGGGATCCGCATTATGGTATACGTGCGTGACGGGTACATGAGGCAAATCCACTCCGGGGAGAGAAGGGGGCAATGGGAGATGCAGTCTGTGCGCGGCCATCCGTTCACCGGGAGCTTGGAATGCAACTGCAGGCAGCCCGAGCGTGGATCCCAGGAGGGAGGCAAGGCTTCCTCCGAGACTGTGCCCAACTAGCCAGATGTTGGCGTGTGGAAAGAGGACTACCAAGTCCTCGACAAGGCTCTGGATCATGCACGCTTAAGGACATGTCCTGAGAGATGGCTCGACGGAACTTACGACACCAACAGAGTAAAACAAGCTGTCTTGGAGGAGTGCAGCAGAGAGACATGGGTCATCGCACCGTCTATGAAAGCCAAACCATTCATAGCAGTTGCATACCGTCGAAAAGACCCAAGAGAAATCAACATGGGCACAGCAGCAAGAAAACAGCAGATTATCGTTGAGTTTGTCCTTTTCGGACGTGTGACCGAACAGTGTCGTGCCTTTTATCGAGAGCACGAGCGTGGAGTTGTCTCGTGAGCGGAACACGAAGCCACGAAACCCATTCTCGTCATGGTCCCAACCAAAGGGAAAACTCTACCGACTACTTAGAAGAGGGTTTACACTTTGGAACAAACTTACAGCGTTGATGTTCCACGAGGGATCGAGTTCGTACCAATTATCCTTCCAAGGAAGCTGGTAAGCGTTGGCAGCCATCCGTGCGAGCTGTGCGAGGGTATGCCTGTCTGTAACATCAGGACCCAGGACCTGCGTTTCGATCCACTCTACTGGTTCACTCTGGGCTCGGTGAATGGACCTCCAGCGAGCATGTTGGAGCGTCTCGTAGGAGCTTGGTCGGTAAACAGTCGTGGGGACTGCTTTCAGTGAGAGTGTCGGGTGGAAGTGCTGCGGGAATGAGTGATCGGAGAGGAGCGGCGTATCCTGCGCTGTTACAGTAAAAAGGTGAGATAGATCAAACTGCAAGGGTCTCGGGTCCGGGCGCGGAGACAGCTGTAATGCGCTGACAATGAGGAGGACGGAGAGCAAGGCTAGTAGCCGGGTATACATCATGATGGTACTCGGATAGTACCAAGGACATCAGACGCCGGCCAGAATTACCTCTATACCGACATGATTCACACGGGGCTGGATCGCAAGGATCGTAGATATGATAGATGAAGAAAATACAATAAGTGTACAAGGGATATTCATCTTGCCGAGTGAGCGAGATTTGAAGCGATCCATTCGCGGATAAAAGTGCTGCCCATCTTTGTCCGTTTCAGGATCTCGGCGTCTTCGTGATCGAGCTTCGAGGAGTCTGATGAAATGACGTCTATGACAAGTGTTTGCAGGGGAGGGAGACCTTTGAGAGCGCGCTCCTTGTCGACTAGGGGATGGGGAGATGAGGGGTGAGGATGGGGGGAATTGGAGCAAGACATACTTGCAGCTGCTCCGGAAAGGGTTTCCTTGCTGACGACGAGGGCCTGGATATCAGGGTCGAAACCAGTTGGACCGGACACGTCCTGAAGGGGGACAAGCTCGTAGTCGAGATCGGGGCGGAATAGGATAAGGAAAGAACGGGTCTTGTCTTGTCTGGTATGGAATGATTCAAGGAGTTGGGGATATGCTTTCTTCTTGAGAAGTGCGTCGACTGGAGATAGTTAGGCGCGAGAAAAGGGGGGAAGCAGGTGGGGTACCTGTTATACCGACGATGACCTTGCGAGCTGCGATCCAAGCGGCCATGCTGAGGAGGATTTTGTGACCAGCATGGAGATGGTCAAACGTACCACCTAGGGCGACGACAGGATAACGGGGAGAGGGAGAGTACGGACGGACGTGTGGTATCGATGGGGACGGGGACGGACGGGGATGGGACGGGAGGAACGTGAGGGGGACGGAAGAGAGGGAGTCGGGAAGGACGACGCCTGGGGGGAAGAGTGTGTGAGTCGGGAGGGGATGAGGAGGAGAGACGCACTGTCATGTATGCGGAAGCAGATGTCGATGGCGCGGGGGATGGCGTCGGGGGAGAGGACAGAGTGGAGGAGGACGGAGACGTCGAGGAGGAGGTTGTTGCGCTGGTGGGCGACTTTGGCGGCCTGGACGTACACGTGTGCGAGGAGGGTCTGCACCTGGACCCACGACTCGCTGCGGGGCGTGGGTGCGGCGGGGGCAAAGGCGTCGGAGAGGAGGACGATGACGAGCGCGTCCGCAGTGGCGGCTGTGGCGGCGGCGATGGCGGGGTCGAGGTGGTGGGGCACGTCGAGGCTGTCGAGGGCGGCGACGAGGAGAGCGCGCCGTGTCGTCGTCATGGTCGTGAGTGTGGGAATTCCGCTGGTAATACAACGTCGTCTGCACCGACCAACATGCCCGACGCCCATCCCCGCCCCGCCAGCCCCGACCGCGACGCCATCGTACATCTCCCCCGCCCCTCCAGCGACCATCCCCTCTCGTCATCGCCCACCGTCAGCTCTTTCCGCATCCCGCACACCACAACGCATGCTGGCGGCATCCTCCCCTCCGCCTCCTTCTTCCGTCCCTCTAGACCTCCCCACTCCCGCCCCACCTCCCCCGCCTCCCCACCCCTCCACCAAGACCCCTTTCCCCTCCCCCAAGTCAGACCCCATCCCTCTCAGGATTCCGACTTGCGTCCCACATCAGACTCTCCTTCCCTTCCGCGTCTCGTCAAGCGCAGTCGCGAACCCCTCCTGCCCCTCTCCGCAAATCCTCCCCCTTCTTTCTCTCCTCTTCCTAAACCATCCAATTCCCCCCCCAAGTCCAATGGTCGTTTTTGTTCCGCTATAACGCGCGTCTGGCGCAACTTCAGCATCGACTCCGGTCACGATGTACTCCCCATCTCCGTAACTAGCCACAGTCTCCATCACTCTCGATCGGTACAAGACATCTCGCAATTCTCTCCTCCTCTCCCCCGTCATTCCATGTCTTATCCCCTCGTTCGGATACCCTCCAGCGGACCCACGTCCTCTTCTCCCAATATCTTCATACCTGATCCTCCCAGAACTTCCCCTCCCTTGTCTGCCGTCCCTTCACGCCCAAAAAAGCGTGTCTATCAACTATACCCCTCCCGTAATCGCTTCTTTTGTGCTGGTCGTATCCTCACGGGTGGCGACTCTCCATGGGCGTTCATTGCGTCGCTTGCACTCATCGTCGCAATAGCAGCCTCTTGGTTCTCAACCACCTGTGTCTGGTGGTGGCGCTATCAGTCTCCCGCAGTTGCCGCCGTGGGGGCCTACATGTGCCTCCTCACCGTCTCGTGTATGCTTGCGACAGTAAGTGCCTTCCACTCCTTTTCCCCGCAGACGATCCATCACATATCCCTCATATAGGCCTTTCGTGACCCTGGAATTTTACCCCGCAATTTAGATCCAGATCCTCCTCTTCCCGCCGTCTCCCCTTCCGATAGTGGCATCAGAGTCCCTCTTTCCCGAGACCTCAGGATCCGCACAGACACGTGGGTTGCATCCCTCTCCGCATGCTTGTTCCTTTGATGAACTGTTACAGTGTGCGCGTCAAGTATTGTGTGACGTGCAAGACATACCGTCCACCACGTTCTAGTCACTGCAGATTGGTAAACGACCCCTAGAGTCATTCTGCGCACAGCTCACTCCACTCTAGTGCGATAACTGTGTCGATAACTGCGATCATCATTGCCAATGGGTGAATAACTGCGTCGGGCGCCGCAACTACACCTTCTTTTTCTCTTTCTTGTTCTCAGCGGTGAGTGAACCTTGAGCAGTGTCAACATCGTTCTCATCTTGTACCAGGTTTTGACCCTGTGTCTTGTCATCTGTACATCCGCTCTTCATCTGTATCTCCTCACTCGGATGGATCACTTCAATTTCCGCGAGGCTCTCGATCGCGGTGCGGGTAGTGCCGTCGCCTTTTCACTGTCGATCCTGGTGGTGTGGCCAGTGACTGCGCTACTCGCATATCACTTGAGAGTGGGTATTACTGCTTTTCATGATTGGGTGATTCACTGACCGACGCGACTTAGCTTTTGCTGTTGAATATTACCACGATCGAACAGGTTCGGGTCTTGATCGCTATTTTTTGAATGGACGATTGACTCGCACATGCAGATCAGGAACCAGGCGCACAAAACATTGGTTCCCGGTGCACCCCCTCCCAATCCATTCACGTATGGTTCTTGGTGGTCCAACCTGGCTGAGGTGCTCTGTCGGCCGGCGGGCTTTTCATGGTTGGACGCACATGCGAGTGTGACCGAAGACCAAAGGCGAGTCAATCCGGGTCTGGATGAGACTGGATGGAACCATGACGACCTCGAGGAAGCGAGACGAACGGACGGGTAGGACATGAACTCTGCAGGTACTCGTAACTTATAGATGTACGTCGAGACAGCGTGAACGCGAACGGATCCAACGCGGAGATGAATATTTGGATCTCCGATTAAAGAGTGGCGTTCGGAGGACACGGCATTCTTGAGGTGTGCCCGTCATCTCAACTGCTAAAGTCGCGAGGGGACGCCAGAGGTACGACGAGACCATCGTCCGTGACGACGACCGAGTGCTGAGATCGGTTTCTGAATTTTAGCCGTGCCCTGATAGGATTAGGTTGTCTATTCCATAACTCGGCAATTCGGAGTCACGTCTTGGGTAGGGGGTATAATCGGCTCGTGTCGCCCTCCCTATGGCATCGTCCGCCCGGGACCCAAAGTCCAGCGAATCTCAGCCGATAACAAGCGCATCGTCGAGGACCACCAGGAAACCCCGGCAGAGGAAGCAGCCAGCCGATTCACAACCCACGCCAGACCCCTCTTCCAGCCGTCCTGGCCGTCGGCTCAGCCCAAGCGGCGGATCCAACCAGCCCCGTCTGTGTCCCTCTCTCGCATCTCCGTTTAGCTCATGACGTCTTCCTACAGCTTCCCGAATCACTGCGCAACACTCACAAGACCACTCTCGGTTTGCGACCGCACGCGGCCCCACTTTACAGCCATATCCTGCGGTACATTATATGATGAACCAGAACTATCCTGTCAACCCTTCTCCCTTCACACAGCATCACTCTACCACTACCTACCCCACAACCATGAACGGCGCCAACGCTCCGGCCATTTCTGCCCAATACTACCCTATGCACCCCACCACGTACCCCCCCGCCCCACACGGTTACGCTCCATATCCCCAGTATCCGCAGCAGATGATGATGTACGGTCCTCCCCGCCCCAGCACGTCCCTCCCTGAACAACAACAACAACAGCCTCAACAGCAGCAGCAGCACCCAATCGTCAACGCGCCGTCCCCTGTCCAAATGCCCACGTCGTCAACGACTGGCAAGAGGAAACGAAGAACGGATCCAGCACGACCGAGGGACAGAGAATCTGATCACGAAGGTCCTTCCAGCGAAAATGCCCAAAAGCACGCGCCAACCCCAATCAGCTCTGCTCCTCCGAACGACAGCAAGAAACGCACCAAAACCCAACGCGCCTGCGATAGCTGCCGTTCTCGCAAAATCAGGTTAGTGTATCGTGTTACTGTTTCTCGACGCATACATCCTCCCTGATATTTTGTAGATGTGACGTCCTCGCCGAAACAGATCCTCCACTCTGTCAACACTGCAAGCAGTATGGCTTCGAGTGTACCTTCTTTCTGCCCATTACCGAAACGCGCTTCAAAAAGAAAAAGCTTGAAGAAGATTCTCCTATTGAAAAGGAGAAGGACAGATCTGCCGACCTCCAGCGAAATACATTATCCCCTCAGACAGAAACTCAGATGGATCGTCACGTTTATGGTCCGTTTGGCAGTCGCACGGCCATCCACTCTGACATTCATGTCGATCATAGGACCAACCAATCCTGTACATCTGTTACACTCACAGGATTCGATGTCTTCTCGCATATACGAGAGCTATGATCAGCGCTGTCAGCATACGTGGGAGGTATTGAAGAACGGGGATGGCATATTGGTACAAACCATGCCTCCGGACGACAAACGGACACCACATCCAAAACCAATGGACTTGCGGCTCGATCCCGAAGTCGTTCAAGAACTGGTGAACGCATATTTCAATGACATTTCCCCGATACTACCCGTCATCACACGAGCAGAATTCCTTTCTAACCCTTCTCCGCCACCAATTTTACTTTACTCCATGTGCCTCGTGGCAGCCGCTCGGAGAGAGGTTCCTCAATCTGTTTTTGACTCGATTCGGTACGCAGTCAACGGCGTAATTAAAGCAGACGATGTTCTGTCGACGGCATCCATCACAAACGTCCAGGCGTTGCTGATACTGAGCATGGTTGGTGATTGTCATTCACAACACGTACCCAATGCGTTGTCGGCATTGTGGATTCGACTTGGTACTGCAGTACGGATGGTAAGTGTTGACGCCAGGAAGCAACGACGTCTGATTGACACTCAATGTAGGCTCAAGATCTTGGCCTTCACCGAGCAGAGTCGGTAAAACTAAATATAGAACTTCGACGTCGGCTATGGGGAGTTTGTGTCGTTTGTGACAGGTGGTACGAAAAGCCCCGTGTTATTGGAAAATACTGTTGACTGACCCTTGAGAAGGCTAAGTTTGACGTATGGTCACCCGTACATGATTGATGTGCAAGATTGTGACGCACGCCTGCCATCCTCAGGAGACCCTAATGATCTTTACATAGACGAACTCGTTCGGCTGAGCGTGATACTTGGCCGCGTGCTGAAGACAATATACAGGTATGATTGTAAATGAAGTGTATTTTTGATCCTGATGATTCAAAGTCCTTCTGGCTTGATGTTTACGACGGACGAAATGTTGTATAGTCTGCTAGCTGACTTAGAGAATTGGAAAGCCAGTCTCCCAGAAAATCTCAAATATCGAGGGCCTGATACTCCTCAAAATACAGGTGCGACAAGATATGCGATTTCGCCTTTCTTCCGGAGAAGCTGCTCACGAAAGTCCTCTTTCTATTAGGTCTTCTGCATCTACTCTACTCCTGTGTCTGCATGATATTCTGGCGTGTCTTTATGCGGATATCGTATAGCTGCCCGGCACATCTTAAATTCGGATTAACGGTGGAGACCTGGGGTGCTCTCGTTCAACTCACTGGAGAGTCGATCGACTGGCTCGATGCGCATGAATGCATGTACGATGTGTGGTTTTTGGTCGCATACGCTGCGACGTCATGTGCGTTGGTACAGGTATGTTACCATGTTGGCGCGGGTATTCCAAGTACCAAGTTGCATTCTAGTATCATACATGGGCTCGGCGACAAGACGCCGATGCTGCTGCTAAGCTGCGGAAACTACGGGACTGCGTACGGAGGTGGGAGGGGTCGATATCCCCTGATCACATGTCTGCTCGACGCAAGGTGAGTGCGTGGCTGACTAGCGGGGAATGATTCGTTGTGACGTCGCACGATATAGACCGCTGAAATTATCGCGCTGCTCTATGAGGCAACTCAGGGGCCTATGCTGCCACTCGATCAGCCGCCTTTACTCAACCCTGCCGGAGGGGTGAAGGACAAACAGCCATTAGGTGGGCTAGAATACAAAAGAGATCCCTCGCGTCCTGGAGGAGGGGTGTTCGTCGCACATGGCGAAGTGCGGCAGGGAGATTACGAGGGCGTCCTTCAGGGTACCATTATCACGTCATCCGACGAAGAGACTGAGGGTAAGAATGGCATTAATATTCTGTGCCACATCCATGACAGACATGGTGACTCTGTCTAGCAGATATACTGAACTGCCGTGGATCGTCCCTGGTCAACATCACACCGCTAACTGCTCGCCAAGTGGAAGGTGAGGAGAGTAGTACACGAGCTGCGTTTCTAAACGTGAATCCTGCTCTGAACAACGTAACGAGCCAGACGCTGGGGAACGTGCAGGTATTGAACGTACTTGACGTGCCTCAGGCGTCGAACACATTGGAACAATTTGCGATGGCGGACGTTGGCCTCTTGGAGGGTATTCCTGGCGGAATGTTTGACTGGGGTGAGTACCCGCTTCATGCACTGTTGCGATGTCAAATGTTTATGGGATACAGGGCAATGGGAATCGTTCTTTGCGCGATTCAATGTACCCAACCCAGCGAGCGACAAGGTGGAGCAGGGTGGGTCGCATGCAGAGGAGCGGTGTGCATAGAGCATTTTTTTGTACACAACACGCATGCCATAACTTAGTCGCTAATCGATGCTAGCCTTGTTTTCCCTTCTTGTTCCCAACCACTACTAGTCCACATCCACAACTAATTCTATACCCCCTCCCCCACGTTCCTTTCCATGGCCGACGAGGCCCTTCCAACCGTAAAATGCTCCAGCTGCGGCCAGCCTGTCCCTCTCGCCAACCTCGGCGACCACGTCTGCCCTCTCTCGAACCCTCAAAAGCCCCCAGCACCCACCCTCTTACCGCGGCGGCTGCGGTCCCTCGTTGCGCGATCAGATGCCCCGGCCCACAAGTCTTCCTCCGCGAAGCCGTCCGACGACGTCCAGCGTATTTTGGCGCCGAGCAGTGATCCGTTTCAGCGACCTCCGCCGGACATGTCCAATATGGCCACTCCAAAGGCGACCAATGTCCCCTTTCCAAAAACTTCGCCCCCTCCCGCGTCCCTACCACTCGATCACAATCGCCCCCAGTTGCCAGGCGCACCCACACCCCCTCCCGAGTGTATCTTTACCCCAGTCCGAGATCCCATACCCACAGCCTTGCAGCGGGCCAGAATACCTCCCAATGCGACCCGTATCTCCTCAGGCTCGCCCACACGACCCGCTTTTCCGATTCAATGCAGCGACTTCCCTGGCCACCCTGTTTCCCGACGTCCCACGCCGCTTTCATCCACTCGAGGAGACAATATGCCTCCCTCTTCGGCATCGCAACCCTTGGTACCACCACGGTCTCCATTCATCGACCGTGCTTCATCCCATGCGGGGCCGCCGTCAAATATCCATCCCCGTCCTTCGTTTGAACGTGCACGTACCCCGTCAACGGTCTCTGCTTTGCGTCCGTCCCTCGATACATCTTCTCTGGATAAGCTTCGTCCTTCTCTAGATGCACGACGACCCTCTGTTGACTCGCAGCGCCCCTCGATGGTGCAGAATTCATCAGCCCCTCCTACCGCGTCTTTCCCCAGACCACCCAGGACAGCTGTTCCCCCTCCGGCTTCGGGAACGGTACCATTCCCATCCTCAACATCTGTTCTCCCCTCTCCCATGTCAGCGCGACAACCGCCTCCGCTGTCTCTAGCGTACTCGCACCTTATGGACCGAGAAATCGACACGAAAACTGGCGGTGAAGCTGGCATGGCTGGAGTTGGTAGGAGGGGTTTCGCAGCCGCTGCAAGAGCCGCCATGTTTGCTGCTTCTCGTTCTCATCACCCTCCGCACGTTACGGCTCTCAGTGACAGCCACCGGGCTAACGTACCTCATTATTTGGATGCCAATACTACATTTGATCCTGTCAGGCGAGGCAAGTCTTTCATTTAACCTAGCGTGATGCGTTTTGACCGTGCTGCATAGCTGCCAAAACCCCACCTTTGTCTCCGAACTCAGTTCAGACACCTTCTCCAGTTTCTCCTTTTCCCGTGTCGCCAGTGTCTTTCGGAAACAACAACATTCATACCAATGGACAGTATTCTAATCTTCCAATCCTTCATGAAGCAATCACTCAACAAGCATCAGCCCCCGTGTCTACCAATAAAGCTCTTCCTCTTCGATTCTCTCCTTCCGGTGTCCGCATCGCGTCGCCTTCCCGCTCGCCTTCTCCGATTCCCAATCCTTTCGAACGTCGTCTTAGTGGAGAAACCATCTCTCAGTCTCCGCTACCTGGTACAAACATGCTTCTTCCATATTTCGACGTCCTGAGGCCAGGACTGGATCTTGGGAACGATTCTGATGACGAGAGCGTGTACACGACTCACACGGACCCAAAAAAGGATGAGAATACACCATTGTCGCCTTCTGTGGACTCAGAAATCGGTTTAGCCTATGCGCAGGATGACGATGACGATACGCCTGTGGCGATGCCTCTGACCATTCGCAAGTCTGCCCTGAAGGAAGGTATCAATAATATCCAGTTCCCTACTTCTGCGTCGCCGGATGGAAGACATCTTAGTGGATCTTCCCGTCAAGTATCAACTCCATCATTATGGTCTGAAACCTCTTCTCGCTCCGTGGCGACGTCTTTGGCTGGTCCTATTCGTGCCAGGAGTGCATCATCAGCGACGCATAGCACGATGAAGTCGGTTGGTGCCTTGGAACGGGCTATGGAGACTTTGATAGAGGAAGGCGCATCCGTTTCCGTCCTGGCTTCTGGTTCGGTTCTCGCTTCTATCGGTGGGTCCGCGTCTGGCAGAGGCCCTGGGAAGCCAAGTCGATCGAACACGGTCCCAGGCCCTGTTTCTCCGGAGCAGAAGGCCCCCAAGTTACCCTCCCGATCCCACACTAATCCCTCTCATCCGCATGTTCATTCTGAACGTGTGGGTTTGACCGGCGAAGTTGCCCGGATACGGAACAGGGGATTAGTTAAGTGGAAGGACCGAGTGTGTGCACGTTGTGACTCCAAGATCGAGGACGGAAGGTGGATACAGATGGATGGAGGGAAGGTCTTGTGCGAGCGCTGTTGGAAGAACATGTATCTGCCAAAGGTTGGTAGTCTTGGCGTTCTCTGCTGTGCATTGTGGGAAGACTAACGATTACTACAACAGTGTCGACGCTGTAATTTGCCTATCGAAAAACAGGCAGTGTCCTCGCGGGACGGCCAGTTGAAGGGGAAATACCACAAAGAATGCTTCAATTGTTACACCTGCCAAGTGAGACCGTTTCCACCTTTGTATGCGGGGGAAGTATTTCTGATCATAGCGTCTCAGAAACCGTTCCCTGACAAAGAATTTTACGTCTTTGATGGGAAACCCTGTTGCGCGTATCACTATCATGAAGCGAACAACTCTCTATGTGGTGCAGCTTCTTGTGGACAACCCATCGAGGGTCCCTGTGCTGTGACCCATTCGGGGAAGCGATATCATCCTGAGCATCTTCACTGTGAATTCGAGGACGGGTGTAAAGAAAGACTGGAAGAATATTGGGAAGTTGACGGTCAAATGCTTTGCGAACGCCATGCAGCCTTCGTTGGTGGCCGCGATGGTGGCTGGACGCGTGCTAACGATTCTGTTAGCGACACACAAATGAAAAGAGTCCCGGGCACAGATGAAGGGAGGATGATGAAACGCATGACGCGATTCATCGACCTTGGAGCGGGAGAAGATGGGCTCGACATCAGGTAATGTACCGTGGTAATGGGTCAAGGACCTTGATACTCCCTATCTCTTATTTATATCTATCACACATCGTTTGTTGGATTTTCATTCATGCATTTGTAGTATCCAGCTTCATTGCATTGGAGATATACCATTTCTTTTCGTTTTGTCACTACTTGGGGTTTTTTCTGCTCGTGAATCCTGGACTGTCTCCTAGCTTCGCCTCTCGTTCGGTGATAACGATACAGCCTACTTACTACGGTGTCCGTAATTCGGTTTTGATCACCCTCCTAACCAGAGCAATCTCTTCACGCCGTACTCCATCTTTGCATAGATGCTCGTTGTACGCTGCGCGTCTGACACACTGAGTGGCAAGCGTTGAGTGATGCACTATAACAGTACAGGAACGCTAACCTGACTATATCTTCCTCAGATATGAAGTCGTCTCCTGAGGCGCTACCGACATCTTCGTAAGCTCTCTTGATGGCATCGACAATGATGTCAACGGCCTCCTTGCATGATGCAGCGCTAGCGAGGTCATCCGCAGGCTCTGCATACCTAGACCCATTCCGTACTCGCGTATAACCTAGGGGCAGGGCTTTAAATGCAGCGAACGAGGTGCCCCCTGATCCCGCACGGTCGCCCGATGTCGCCGACTTGGGCGTAACTCGTGTATGCACCATCCCCAACAGCCTGTTGCCCGCATGCTTCGCACCGCCCAAGGTTATCTGCCCATGCTCTCCAGCGTGGGCGCTGTCGGAGTTTGACATGTCCACTGGACGGTTTCGGTAGGAATAACTCGCCGTCCGCGAGCTAACGAGATCCGTGTTGAGCCAAGTGACAGTAAATCCAGCATTTTGGATGGGATCCCGGCTTGCTTCTTCGAGGGGGGACAAGATGTAGGCGCCTACCATAAAGATGGTGAGGTAGATCTTTGGGGGCTACTTTGGATCGAAATGACCTTTGGTGATTTTTGTGATCATTCCAAGTGGCACCCGAGTATACAGCTTCACTTTCTCGAGGGTATAGTCATAGTTCTGTGTTTCAATTCAGACTCTTCCAGATTGATAGGCGAGGCTGCAATCCTACAACAATATAAAGTGCACGAGCACTCTTTGATCGGACGTGAATCGATATCCAACAGAAAGACACCATTTGGCTCACCAGCAAAAACACCTTTTCTTCAAATTTATCGCTGATCTTGACGTTTAGATGCTCTGGTGAAATGAGCGTCCATCCTGCTAGGAGGGGCTCTCCTTCGTCCAGGACACGTGAGACGGAGGTGGCAATAGCTTCAGCACGAATTCTCGACAAGCGAATGAGCTCTCGTGGGTCTGTTGACTGCAGTTTCAGAAGAAACTCTGAGAAGACAGAAATGGTCCTGTATCCGAGCATGAAGTCGATTACGGCTTGACAGAACCAGTCACTGAACGTGGCGCTGTACATTCTTGCCAAAGAATTAACACTATCATTGAAGAGGCCACCAAGGTCGCGCTTTCCGGTCCTGAGGACAATTCAGACTGGGACGTGATGAGCATCGGAATGTAGGGGTACCTGGTGAAATCACCCTGTAAAGTTTGGTGAGCACACATTCTGCGCGTAGAAGGGAGCGGCTGACTTTCAGGGCCGAAGTTCCAGCGCTAGTATCATAGAGTGTAAGGTCAAAATATTGTGACACAATGAGAAAGACTCACTATGCACGACTAATGGCGTCACCGTTATTAGCCCAAACTGTCCAGCGTCACCCGTCAGTCGGGATGCGCTGTGAATCACGAATGACACAAACCATCGTTGAATACTGCGTCCATTTCCGACCGCCCGTTGTGTGGTTCGATGGTAAGGCCAAGAGCTTCCAATTGTATGCTTAGGATATGGCGAGCAAAAGCAGACTACAAAGACCATGGGTACAACGAAACGTACGAGACAAATGCTCGTACCTGAACAACGTTGGTTCTGTCCAAGCAGTCGATGCAATTGACGCGGAAAACACCCTTTTGTTTCGCTAACAACGCGTGGTCGGAAATCCAGAAATACCTGAGCATCGTAAAGGTGAACAGGGGGTGCAGATAGGGGATAAGCAATCGCACCCTTGGCTCTCGAATGTTCGCTTGAGTTGATCAATAAGTTTCGAAATGTTCTCGTACCTATCTTCATTGAGACATATAATCCACAGCACACAAGTATCTGACCACATACTTCATCCCCCTCGTTTCGTGATGAAAGTCATACTCGCAATAGCTAGATATTCGTCAAATCGATAAGCAGTTCAGTTGAGGATGGTACTGACTGAACATCCTTGTTTTTCATTCGTTTCACGTACGACTTGTAAGCACTGGTCAGAACACCTTCCTTGCCCGTTTGCTCCGCAAGGTTTACTATTGTCTAATGGTAACAAATTAGACCGCCGTCTTGGCCAAGAGTGGAGGGAAGCTTGCATGTGACCCATAGACAGCGATGCTGCGCTGGAGGTGTCGCCGCATAGCGTCCAAGTTCTGTTCAGATGTGCACTCCGGCGATAGGACCGGGGGTGGCTTCATACTGTATCCTGACTGCGTCCAATAAAGTGGGACTTCGGAAGCTAGGTCATTACATCAAACCTCGAGAGAGAAATACTTACCTGAGCCACGGATCTGTACAAAACTAAAGAGATTATCTATTCCGTTCCTCTGTTTGGGTGTAGATAATGTCGAATCGTGCGTCAAGCACTTTGACATACCTCTAACCTCATAATCGTTTCTGTCTCGACAAAATTTGCCACGTGAGCCTCTTCGTCCACACCTCTTCGTTGATAGCGAAGTCCAGCTCTGTATCTAGAGCGTCGAGATGCAATCAAATAGTCCACGCGCGAGACTAGGTCATGTTCCGGTAAACAGGAGTTCGTTGGGAGGTCGAAAGAAGACACCTGGAAATGACCTTGCACGATCGGTAACACGTACGAATCCATCTAAAAGAATTCGCTATGGCTTGTGTCCTCGATTTATGGAAGGGACCTACCCCTGCATCTATAAAATGTTTTGAGAGCCATTCATTCCACCAGAACTCTCGGTTGACGCGTCTCCAAAGCGGAAGCGTCGAAAACGGTTCGACAAGGGGATCAACGTTTGAGTCTGGATGCCAGCTCGAAAGGTCTGGGGGGAGTGCATTAAGCTTAGCAAGTAAGTTTTCTTCTGTTCGCGATCTCAGAAACTGGTCATGCTTGTTCTGTAATGACCTCGTTATATCTATTCAAACATTCAATGACTCACGGCTGTTCTAGGGGCAGAATGCCTACCGAAATGATAAGCAAAGTACATGCAACCCTTGACATATTCCCTAACGCATTCACGGACCACCCTGTCCTCGAGTTCTGTGTGTCGATCTTCTACTGAGTCCGGGGGAGGTGCAGTCGAAGCTATGATCGTATTGATGACGGCAGTGGGTTCCCCTTGCGCGCTCTGAATGATAGAATCCAGAGTCTGGTGCTCGTCGGAGCCGGTAACCGGGTCGTGAGTTGAGTTAAGTCGACGCTTGGAAAGCGGTGTCCAGAATGACATTCTGTCCGCGATCGCTTTTACCAGATTGGGACTCGCTGAAGATTCACTTGACGTCGGAGATGATGTCCCAGAGGACGAGTGCGATGCCAGCGAGAGATGTTCTTCGGTGTGGATGTCGCCGATGGTGTCCACCATAGGGCTCATGACCTTGACATTGTTCTCGTCCGCGAACTTGACATGAGCGTTAGTTGTGGACTCTTCCGCCGACGCCGAGTCTTGGACAACGTCGTCGTCGATGTGGGAAGGTGAGATTTGACTCGTGATGGTGTCAAGTACATGCTGGGCACGGTCCTTGACCAAGGGAATCGCGCGAACAGCTTTTACAGAATAGATGGGATGTTTTTCGTCCAACACTGCACGTCAGACGAAAGTACCAGTGAGACTCAACTTGAGCCAAGGGAAAGATCGACTCACAACACCCGATATGCGACCGGGCAGTGATAACAAGTAGATATGATGCTGTCAATGGCACTACTCAGACGAAGTCCTCAGTTTCGGATTGGATGTATGTACCGTTTAAAAGTTCCATGATACCGATTATGCCGTATACGACGACACTGAACTTCCAGTCCATTGATGAGTCGCCTCCATCACGCTCGAGTTCTTCAACGTTCGGATACTTGCCCCAAGGGATACGAACGCATGAAAGAGAATGTGAAAGCTCCGGGATGTAAGGACGCATGACGAGACCTTCATCGGTGGCAACGATGGCGATGCGTTCGTATGGATGCGGATGGGGAACCGGGGGGAGAACGAAGTTTGGTCCGGCGCTCGTCGCCATGTCATGGTCGAACGATCGGTGTTGTCTTGGTGGTGCTACGCTGGCAGCGGCCCGGGGCGGTGTCGAGCTCGTAGACGGTCTGGCGAAAAGGCGTTTCATGGGCAGTGCAGAGTAGTACTAGTCCTCGTCGATTTCACGAATCCTGGTAACATTTTCGAGTACTGCCTTGAATAGCCCCAGCCAACAAATTATACATTGCTAGTACAGCATTACGCCTGATCTGCAATCGCAGTCGTGTTCGTAGACGTTTGACCCTCGACGCGAATATCATATCCATAACCATTACCAGGAGTCTCTCCAGGCCCGTCGTAATGCAACTTGGTGATGTCGTAGTTGCCTGTAAACTTACGTGAGAGGAAAACAAATCACCATCCAATCTCAACATACCGATGAACTGCCAACCCTCTTCCTTCACGTGGTAGAGGTTACATGTGTTGCCTGAGAATGCGTCGCGATGGCCAGCGGCGTAGATACTTCTCCTCCCAAGCTCCTGAGCTTCCTCATCTGTGAGGTCCCACCGATACCCTTGGTCCAACACACCATATGCGAACGTGCTCCCCGACCCCACGGAGAAGAGATTTCCCTTCAAGCGCGTACCATCTGAGTCTACATAGAATAACGCAGGGCCCTTGAGGGAGGAAATAAGCCGTCGTCGGGCACATTAGGTAGTCAAGGGAGCTTACTGTCTTGTCCCAGCCGCAGATCATTGTACCCTGACCAAGGCGTAAGGGGCAGGCCGATGGGCAAGTGGCAAGTAACGTACCATGCTCAAACCCATGCCCTTGTAATTATACACGAGATTGCTGAGATATTTACTCGCAGCAGACACTGAGATTCGCTCGCGATTTCTGAGTTCGTGGAGGCGACAGTGGACTCCTAGGTACGTTTCCCAATACTGGCAATCAGCTGACGAGGTGGGTGAATTTGTGTGCAAATCAGAGTCACTGTAGCATCGCACCTGCACCACCTGCCATTGTTCCCAGCAAATATGGATTGATTTCAATGACTTTCTTTATGGTTCCAGTAGCTGGGCGTCATCAGAGGCGTCAAGTAATACACCAACCGATGCAACGTTTTAATCCCACCTATATAGTTTCCAGCAGTAGCCCGTGAATCGACAGCAACAATGACACCACCTTGGAACCTGAACGCCAGGGTCGTAGTTCCGTGCTGAATCTTGATCCTGCATGATGGGTCTGCGTGATCATCCGTATGAAGCCTCAAGAACGCAGCCGGCTTTGCGGGGGTGAGATGATAAGCATCGATTAAAAACGCCCACTTACGTCCGGAACAGACGGAACGACAAAACTCGGTACACCCTTTGCGAGGCTACCATAGCCGGCCATGGATCCCCACATGGCGTCAGAGAAATTGCTGTCGTCGTCGTCTAGGATGGAGGCATTCCGCTTTTGCAAGTGGGACGCTGCGCCCGAGCCTGCATAGCGCTGGATGAAAGTGTTCATGGTAGTGATCAAGTGATATCGCTAGCTGACGCGGCTTTCGAGTGCGCGACGCGTACAAGTTGTTTGGATCTATTTGTACATACACGGGTACTAATCACAAGGTCGCAACCGTTTGGAGCGCCTTCCGTAGGTCATCCTTGAGGTCCTGTACACTTATCAGCATCTTGGTGAGAAAGTGACATGTTCACGACTTTCCTCGACCTCCTCCACCCCAATGCTGAGACGAACAAGGAGGGGGTTCTCCTTTGGGTCCGACCTGGCGCGCTGTTCAACCAACGACTCCACACCCCCAAGACTGGTGGCAGGCTGCGCGACGAATCAACATACAAGTCGTAACCGGAACATCTTGACCTACCACAAAGTATTCGAGGCTATGCGGGAGTGCATCTGCTTGGGATCGTTGTACAAGCTGGCAATTTCCTCGTCAACGCTTGGCACAGAAATGGACTCCAAACGTACATACAAGGATAGAAAAGGTGGCCCCGAAACCACCCTCCATTTGCGATGATGGGTTAAAGCCTCGTTCATCCGTAGCTTGCAAGCTAGAGTGCCACACTTTCGTGACGACGCCGCCCGGAATGCCGTCGAATTCCTGGCCCACTGGGACCAGAGTTGCTTTGTGCAACCATTGCGCAATTTCCGTCGCGCTTGCAGACTGTCTCGGAATACGGAGATGCATCGTACGAAGAGATCGCAAGAGAAGCCACAACTCGAGCGATCCCGTCATATTTCCCATGTAAATACGATCCTTCCATAACTAAACCGCGACTATCGAACAGTTGTCTGAAGGGATTCAAAACGAAACTCACTTGCTCTCTTTCTTCAGCTGTCTTGACGATCAGGATCCCACAGAGAAGATCAGAATGGCCACCAAAGTATTTTGACCCTGAGGATAACGTCGGCACTTCGTGGCTTGAGATGCAACGAACCCAGAACATACCACTGTGAAAAATACAGTCTGCACCAAACTTGAAAGGGTATTGTAGCGGCGGAGGACCAAACGTCGAGTCAACAAATAACTTGCCGCCCACTGCGTGTATCTGATAACACAAGCAAAGTGAGTCACTCGTGTTTGAAAATTGCCGCCTACAACCTTGTTTGCATAGTACTGGATGTCGCTGGGACTGGCCGTGAGAGGCACGGTATACACAAAACCACGGGTCGTGACCTACCGAGACTCGCCCGTAGGATTGAGTGGAGTTTCGAGCCAGCACAGATCACCTTCTTGATACTCATCGTCGAGGTCAATGATGGGAGTCTTGTCGAGTCTTCCTCTTAGGTAGACCTCGATGGCGGCGTGACAGCCCATGTATCCTCGAGAAATAGCGATGCGTTTGGGTCTGAAATGCACGAGAGCCTTGAAGCGTGCATGAGCAGAACGACTGAATGTGTCGTTGATCAAACTCACTGAGAAAGCAGCGGCCAAACCAGATGCATACGTGATGGCATGACCGTGCTGGAAAAGCCAACGGTGGGGATTGGTGTTGTGTGCCCGTCAAGTAGACACGTACGTTGATTTTCCCTAAAACTTGATCCACGCGCGCGGACACAGACTGGGAGTATCGAGAATACACGTGTCGGTCGGGGTCCGTAGCACTGAGGTCGTTTAGATCGGCACCAAGGACTGCCCTGAAAGCTATCAGATGCCAAGTACAGTCAGTGAAGATCAAGGTCATGTCAGAAGCATACGTGCTCGATGTTACCGATATGGATGGTGCAACCTCTGCGGCAGTGGTATCATCGCCGTGCACGAGGAGCGTGCCACTGAGCTTGCCAGGAGTGGGGTCCCTTGGAGACATGATAGCGATTGCAGGGGAGTGGGGTCGATTCTTAACTCGCCATTTATCGGGACCATTTATCGTGGGTATCTTCAAGGTACGTATCAGAGCCGCGCACCATTTCGTGCGTGTCCCAAGAGCCGATAGATCATTTCTACCCATTCCTGCACCCCGCCCTCACCAACGCCTTGAACCCACTTTTGCGACTCGTTCCTCTTCTCCAGCTCCACCCATGCAGCTCGCAAAACATCCTTGTTGGCATAAAACTCTTTCTCCCAGGGGGTTACTTTCGTGGCCGGACAATCACCAGACACTGCGGCATACGCATAAAGTTGGTCGCGATATGCCCACTGCTCTGCCTCGCTGAAGCGAAACCACGCTTTAGCAAGCTGAAGAGGCGAAGAGGCTCCGGCCGCTACCAACGCGCGCGATCTTGATACAACATTGTCCGCCTCTTGTTTTAAGTCGAGTGAAGCAGGATCAGCAAAAGCCCAGACTATTGCGCGGGCCTGTGCTTCTGCGATCGGAAGTGGCGCAACTTTGGACATGAGCGTCATAAACGCTATCGAGGACACTGGATAATGTGATTGCAACGGAAACAAATACTTAGCAAGGGGGAATACGTGGCGACGGGAATTGTGGAGATCGGCTACAAGGGGTGAGTCAAGAGGAACATGGCCAATTCTTATCGTGTCGTCATCGAAAAAGGGAAAGTCCATCTGAAAGCCAGTCGCCAAGATACAGTGTTCGATGTTTTCTTCGACGATGCCCTGTTCAAAAAGAACTCGTCCATCGTCGTAGAAATGAATGGGTTTCCCTCTCAGTTTGAAATCTTGCTCATCTCGAGAATCCGATCCGGGCACAGAGTGAATCACAGTCCGGCTGTGATTGCGCATCTCTGCAGCGATGTCTTTGCCACTTGGCCCACCCCCAACAACGAGGACCTTACGACCAAACCCGTGTGGGCGTCGATACCACGCCGAGTGGGAGGCCATATGAGTGGTTATCCAGTGATCGAGTCCTGGTATATCTGGCACGTTAGGAAGCCTGTAATGTCCGTTCGCGACAACTAGGTTATCAAATCCTAGTACTTCGCCTGTGGATATCGTGACTCTCCAGTGATTCTGGGTCCAAGTCGCATGGGTAACGGTGACGTTGAATCGGATCAGGGGAATGAGGTTGAAATGAGACGCATACGACTCTAAGTAGGTCTGAACAGTGGCGGCTACGGGAAACAAAGGGGTGGAGGGGGGGAATAGGTATTCCGTATAACCCATGACTGGATGGGGAAGATTAGTTGTCAGTGAATCGTACAGCGGTGTGAGAGGTGGGTCGTCAGTCGGTGGGGCAGGACACCTGTTCAGGCCTGGTGACTTGAGATGGAGGAGCCGACAGAAAGCGCGTACCATATACCCCCGACTTTCGAGCGTGACTCGTAAACGATGACACTCCAGGAGCCTGTCTTGAAATACGACGTTTCGGACAGATATTTAAGCATAGCTAAACCTGCTGGGCCAGCACCAATCACACAAATACGTTTCGACGGCGCTTGGTGATGGGTCATGATGAGGGATATGGGGCGAACGGAATCGCGAGCAGTGCTAGGACCTCAAACCAGCTTGGTCAGCAACCCTGACTCGTTTCTGACCAAGGACCGACTTGCTGGTCATCCTAGTCTCAATGGCGGAACCCAGAGGCAAAGCATGGCCCCTCGCCGAGGAAGATATGACCAACTCCGTAAGATCCTACTTTCATACGCTCAGCTGACGACCCTGCTTACCCTGCTCGCTTTAAAAGATCCTCGACTTGGTACAGCAGGCTGGTCAATATAAGCAGCTCAAAAAAGGCGCGAATGAAGGTGTGCTGCTTTTCCTTACGAGGCCCACTGTGCATAATGTACAATCCTAACCAACGTACTGCAATTTAGCCACCAAAACCTTGAATCGCGGTGTCGCCGAGTTCATCGTGCTAACCGCGGACACAGAACCTTTGGAGATCCTGTTGCATCTTCCTCTGCTATGTGAAGAAAAGGTGATATATACTGGCATCATCACATTCATACTCATTTAATGTCGATATCGTGTAGAACGTCCCATACATCTTCATCCCGTCAAAGGCTGCTCTAGGTCGCGCCTGCAATGTCTCACGGCCAGTCATCGCCGCAAGTGTCACTACCAGTGAAGTCCGCGAGCTGCAGAGCCAAATTCGCAACATCAAACTGGCCATCGAAAAGCTCACGTACTGAGAAATTCTTGTTCACATCAGTAGATACACTTAAACGCATGTATGACATAGTATAAGGTATGGGCGTCAGGCAATGAGAGTGAGTGGTTGCTGCAAATCACTTTGGTATATTTTCTCGGGCCTGTGCTCGGATCCTCCTCCTGCAATCGGTCAGTGAAAAAAGTTACGACCATTCTGGGAACCATACTCACTCATAGGCAACCTTGTCGTTCCTACGATGCTATGAGCTCCGTGAAAAATAATCATGTCGGAATCTCACTTGAACATGGTATACGCATCACTTTGTGCGGGATCATTGACGTTTGGGTCGTCCAGCAGGTCTTGGATACCCAGCAATATCTAACAGCACCAACGTCAAGCCATGCACCTCGAACAAAAGTTACGAAAAACATACCTGTTTGATTGTGATAGCGGGTTTCCACGACTTCTCCTCATCCAGGATGGAGAGGCAGACAGTTCCGGAAGGGTACACATTAGGGTGAAACAGTGGCGGTGTGAATTTACCTGCATGAGCCGCATCGAGTGCGTGATAATATATCTCGTGTTTAATAAACTTACATTTTGGGGGCTTGGATGGGTAATCTACGTGACAATCAGTGAGTACCACTCGGCAAAGAGACTGCCCCACCTTCTGGAAACGTCATAGAGAGCTTATACAAGCCACCCTCCCATGGTGTCTAAGTGAAATTCCACACTCAGCTTGCGGTACGTCTCATATTGAATTGCATACCCCAGCTTTCCCGGGAATCCCGACTTCCCACTCCATCAGGTTCATGGTGCCATCAGCAGCTTTTACGGGTTTCGCGTAAAATCCCTGGATGGCAATAGTTAACGAATTGAAAATGACGACTTCTGAAGAGATACTGAAAAGGAGAAGGTGGCTTTGCCGCATTGTATTCAAGCCGGGGGAGGTGATCTGGGCGTGAGTAGAAACAAGGCGATAAAACGTACAAAAGGATGGTCTTTCCGCCATTGTTTGCGTTCCTCAGCCAAGCGTGGTCTGCAGATTCCAGACATGTGTGGCTCAATGGATTAGAGTGAACAAGCGTCGCGTGCTGCTCCCTCGCACTGTGCTTAGTCAGCGGCTTTATGTGCTACTACTACAAGTGTTTACATCCAGGGATCACAGTCGAGCAACTACGGTACTTCTTTGGCACAAGGAAGTCCAGGTAAACAGGGGTCACGTTCACGTCAAATGAATAGTGTTCTCCAAACACCGGACTGGGGACACCATGCCTGGCAAGAATGTGATTAAGACGGCGGTTTCTCGCGTCCCAAGAAGATACGCACTTATTCTTGATGTGACCAAACAAATCTTCAAATCCAAAACGTGTGTTCCACGAAGGAATGCGAGGGGGGCAGACAAGACAGACAGAGTAATCGCCCAAAGTGATACCGGATGCGCTTGGAAAAGATCGGAGGCTCTGGGAACCTAGCGTGCCGATCCGTTCACGCGTAGCATGGCTGGCCATCAACCAAGGCTGCTTGACGGTGGAATCAGGATGAAACATAGTATGATGTTGAATCTGATATGTCATCAGCAGATAACCAGGGAATCGCAAAGGAAAAGACATACTGTACAACGCCAGGACATAAATGTAATTACACTATCGCGGGCAGCACACTCTGTGCATAGCAATCTAGGGTCTTGCTTGTCCATTTCTGTAGCAGTGGTAGATCCAGGATCTTTTCCACAGCACAGTAGTACCTTGTTCACCACATCCCGTCTTGGATGCGCTTCAACACGACCGTCGCAATTCCAAGGACCGCCCATCACTAGACGTGCTTTCTGATTGGCGATACCTCGTGGATCTTTGGGAGACGGTCCGTTTCCCTGTGTCACGAGTGTGAAACACGGATGGAATAGAATCTCGGGATATGTCAGGATGCGGCCTTCACCTCGACAAACGCGACCAGTGCAGTGGAAAACGGATGTAGTAAGCTTGAGCCGAGCATGAACAGCTTCGTCATCGTCATCGGCCTTGTAGTCCGGAAGCAAACTGGCAAGCTCTCGACGTACTGTTCTATGCCACTCAAGGACGTATTCGCAAGTCGGTAGGAACACAGCGCGGAGTTGCTGGTAGAGAGATTCGTGTGATATTGAACCAGATTGTCGTATTACAGAGTCGATGTTTTCAGTGAAACCGATGGTAGCATTCGGTGGTAGGGGGAGGTAGGGGCAGTCACTCGCGGCGTTTTGAAAAGCAGTCGAAGTGAACTGGAACCAAGCATCAAGAAAAGTCCGCCGTCGGAAGGCGTACACTTGCTCTTCCATCCGAAGTTCGCGCCAACCCAGCATGTACTCTCTGAGTTGATCTAGAACACTGGAGCGAGCTTGGTGCGACGTCAGTGCAACCTGGTGACCGGAGGCAGTATATGTACCTTTGTCTGTGACTGCCTGGGTGCTGTTGATAAGGGGATGCTTGCGGATGCGATCCCACTCGAAATAATCAATCTCTTCTTTGAAGCCGGCAGCGACGAGACCCTCGCGGATTCTAATCAAGCACGTCAGCAGAATTCGCTTATCGACACGCTGGACAAACACTTCTGCCCGTGCCGCGCGTTTGTTGCGCAGTTCCATGATACGCGCGTTTTTCGCCTGCAGTTGCCACGCAACACCCACGCTTGCAAACTGAGGATCGATGAGGGTGGCTCCTGTGTAATTGCGATTTAGACACTCACTTTACCAATTACCTCGGCGGTCTGCCTGTGATGATCGAGGTATGCTTGACGCTCTGAGAGGGGCAATGCTCTCAGCTCATCTGCGAATGCCTTGATGTGGTGCTCCTGGAAGCCTTTGACGGCATTCCCTACATGATGTGAGTTCCTCCAGAAGGTGTGAGTAAACGAGCAGCCTGCCTTTAGGATTGAGAAAGGGCCCGCAAGGTATATATTGGTGAAGGGTGTCAGGATAGCAGGCAAGCATTTCACTGACAGCAAGATAATCGGCAGACTCATTTGCTTTGACTGGCCTGGTATATCATTAGTTTGTGTGTGCAATCATCCCGCTGGGCTCACTGGTGTTTTGGCCGACAACTCGCACACGAGCGAATACCCAGATGCCACACTATATCACGAGCTTTCCTATCACATCCCTGGTACGACTTAGCGTGAGGGACAGACATGTGTAAAATTAGCGTACCTGGTAATGACACCCAAATCCAAACACTAGAGAGGCGTACTGGACTTCATTCATGCCCGAGGGTGGTTCCGGAAGATTGTCCACGTTTCGCCGGGCGGACTTCCAGACAAACGTAGCGGACCTTTTGAGAAGAAAGCGACGAAATGCCTTGGTAGTACGAGCGAGGACAAGAAGATCAGCTGGTTGCAGGAAACAGAATATCTGGATTGTGGTGAATAAGTACTGAGCGTGATAACGAGTGAGTCTTACCTCGCAAAGGACATCAAGGGGCAAGAATGGGAGCAAGTCGAGTGAACCGCGTGTCAGTCGACCGTTTATCAAGACGAGCGGGACGTTATTGGGGCTTCCGCGAAAAGACATGGAAATGGAACGATACGGTTGTAGACGACATCGTGTCGAGGAGAGAGATTTATACAGGCTAAATTCTGTGTCTACTGATTGTGGCAGAGGTGGCAGGCTGTGATCTCCCGGGCCACCGTCTGGTCGAGCTTGTTACAACACTTGCCCTTGCATGTCGTTGCTCTCTCGTCTAGCTCGTCTTCCTCGTCCAGCAGGCAGAGCTTACTCTTCCTTTTTCTCGTCCAAGTCAGGCGGTGGAAGACACTTCATTTCTGCTAAATCGCCAAAGCCAGTCCTGCAACCTGGCCGGGCACAGGTAGACAACACCACCGCTACCGGCCCACCTGCAGATTCCACCACCACCAGTCCACCTATAAACACAGGCAGTGTGGCAAAAGCTGCACCTGGTGACGAGAAATCGTCCAGCAAGCCAGCAGAGACACATCCACACTCGCACACCGCGCTCGCTCCTCCGGCGAGCGTCTCGCAGCCAACCTACCCTTTCTCGTCTGCTGACCATGTCCCAACCCATCCCACCGTCTCTTCCAAGGAATACAAGCTTCATCAATTTTTCTCGTTGCACAGACCATTACTCCTCCTGAACCAGCCTACCGCTGCCATCTTCGAGGCTGCTGACTCTTCCTCCCCGCTCTCCACGTCTTTCGAAGATCGAGTCAACAATGACTCACGTCACTCGTTTCCCACTGTCGATAACCCGCCGGAGTCGTCCCCCGACGCCGATGCGGATGCCGCTCGCCAGCTAGCCCGTGCGTTGGTCCTGAATCGCGTCGGCGGTGCTATTGCATGGCAGCGGACCTTGTCTCGTCTTGGACTGAATGCCAAGTACCTGGAGAATGACATGGCTTTGGCCAAGGAAACCGCACAGGAATGGGTTACCATCCACGCTGACAGCACACGCCGAAAGAAGCGAAAGAAGATGAAGAAACACAAGTATGTATTTTCTCTCTGCTAGTTTGCATCTTCAATCAAACATCGAAACTGTATTCTAGATTGAAGAAGCGTCGCAGAGTAAGCGGTTGACGTACGTCTTTCTTGCTCGCTATACACTAACCCTCGATCCAGCTCACCCGACGCCAGAACAAGTGAGGTTGGAGCACTGCCAAGGCATATAGAGTGGAGGTGCAATCGGGTCATGTTTGCGTTTCCTTTGACAATGTGCCGCCCATGTTCAATTACCAATCCCAATTCTACGTTACTCTGACCTCAATCGACGCCTGGTTCCGGTAGAGGATGACGTGCTTAACATGAACAGCTCGTCGAAAAGCCACACTACTATTGACTCCTAGGAAGAATCACCATCGGTATTGGCCATGCCGGTGTAAGCCCAAACCCTCACGCCTCCCTTCCTCTTCCCTTCCCCTTCCCACTGCCACCCGCCCTTCCATACCTCAAGGTATCCATTATCTCCGAACAAAGTCCGTATTCCAGGCTCTTCCAGGAGCCCACCAAAAAAAATTATGTACCTCGGCCACTCATGCCGCCACCCTAGATCCCACGAGCCCGATCGCGCCTCTATTGCTTGCAATGCTTGTATAAAGGTTGCATCTGGGACTGAGAAAGCATAAGGAGAGACAGGAAACGCGGGGTTGACATGAGCTGGGAAATGAGATTTTATGTATGAAATAGGGGACTCGAAAAAAATGTCAGTCTGATCCCTGTATTCTTTGTGATTCTGAATCCTGGATTATCTTCTACTCAGCATTACCACGCACAGCCATCTAAACATGGAGTCATACCCTAAAGGTGGCTCGCAACCCAACGCCCACATTTTGCCAGGCTGAGCAAGGTCTGGACGATGCAGATATGCTTGCCACGGTGTGGAATGGCATGGCATCAGGAACCCGATTGTGGTGGAGTTATCGATGGGAAGTTGCCTCAGGAACGACATGACCCCGACCTGACCTGTGCAGTGGGAGAACACAACATAAACTGAAGCTGGCATCGATAGTAACAAAATCAGTGGGATGGCGAATTGGGGTTTGCTCCAGGAAGCTGGGGTAAGCGATGCAGGCCTTGCATACTTGGATTCTTGGCCGTTTAATAGCTGGGCAATGGAATCGGCAGCTAAAATATGCATCATGGGGAGTAGCGGGTGCAAAAACCGCCATTCCTTGTGTCCGATGAACGAATAGACGAATACAGTCCATCCAATGCACCCCGCCATAATACGTGACTTGGATCCATGTTTCGCGAATGCAAGCCAAAACCCGTGAAGAACGAACGGCAGTGCTGACATACACAGAATAGGGAGAGCCTGCAAGAGGTAATAATGCCAGGGACTCGATCCATAGAACGATGAGACTGGCGACGCATTTACGAGCAGAAAATTCATCAACGTCAGCGTCGGCCGGCCGTAGAACCACGTATCCAACGTGAAAACGGTCAGAAAGACTGCCGAACTTGGAGGAGCGTCAAAGACTGTTGGCGAGAAAGCAAGGGCCAATACAGACCCAATAGACGCCGTGTCCCATAGGACAGATACTAGGAGTCTTGCATTTCTTCCGACACGCCAAAAGAGAAGAGAGAACATGTATACCCAGATTATAGCGTTGGTTGGTCGGATGGCGCATGCAATTCCTGCGAACAGGATGCTCCGTCTGAGCTTAGGCCTAAATAAAATTCGTAAGATACACACGTAGGTGAGTCGTACAGCAGCACGCACAAGTCAAGCAAGGGAGACGCGACCAGGACATCCCACGGGAAATATCCCAAGGCTATAGTTGTGAGCGATACCTCCAGTGAATTGGACAATGACCTCGACAAAGACAGTGAATGGAAGAAAGACGATATGGAAAGCAGGTACTATAATTGATGATTGTAGGACTCCGCAATGCGATATGATCACATACTGATACAGCTGCGCGGTCAACGGTCCCCTTGTCCTTGCTAGATACGTCGGCGAGGACTACGCTGGCCAGCTTCGGTACCCACACGTCTGTTAGAGCGGCGAGTAAACCGTGGAGTATTCTTGGTCCAGCAACCTATTGGTATTAGGTACGTTGGCTGAGGATTGGCAGGAACCTACCACCAACGAGGGGTAGACATCCAATCCCGACACTTTCAGTAGCCAGTACACCGGAATGTTAAGTGCAGGGTAAAACATGCTCCTCAAAGGCTTGGGATTCACCCATTCCCAGGTGAGGTGACCATACCCAAAAACATATTCGTGCGCGGGCTCTAGCGCTTGAAAGTATTCGTCAGGCTGGAAATAACTTTGGGTAAAGAGAGCGACAAGAACACGAAAAACAACACTGAACAAGATCATGGCATTTGATCAGGTTCAAAGAGCGAAATGGTTGGAGCATCGTTATGGTGTATGGATTACGTAATTTAACATGCCATCAGGCGTGTAGTGCAGTTGCTACAGTTGCAGGGGTTCGAGTCCGGATTTGTCCACTTTTTTTGGTCCCAACCCCATCAGGACCAGCACCCTAGCGTGGTAAGGCCTTATAATACATCAACTTTTTCGAAAATGACAAGGTAATTATAACCACTTGTAATACCTTACATGGGATTATAACGCTAGGGTGTTGGTCCTGATGCCCCACAGCACGACGTGACCAGATGTGTATGGTAAGCCTTCGACAACAAGTTATGTATCTATAATTCGGAAAACTTACAATGCTGTGCCCCTACGCGCGGGCACAGCCTGTAGTAAAACCTATCTGTTTCCACACCTCGTGGTCTGGATGTCTGACAGAGGGATGTGGAAGACCGAGAAAATAGGGAGAGGACCAGGATGGAGAGAGCTTGCGATTCAACAACGCAACGTACGAAGCAACACCCGACGAGGGCAGGAGACAGGACGGGGGACGGGGCCAAAAAAGGAAATCACGAGAGCAGGGGAAACTGGAGAGGCCTGCCGGGGAAGCCAGCGGGTCCCTACACCCCTCGCAGGAGCAGCCTGCCAGCGGCAACATTGTCTTCATCGCACCCGAAGCGACTGCGGCCGAAACTTGTAAGCCCGCGCTGGAGGGTCCGAGACGAAGACCTAGATCATATGATGGGGGGCGATGAAGCTCTCGCGCACGAGCCAGCTGCTGGACCCTCAGACGAAGGGACCAACGAACTGGCAACCCGCTGGTGAGGGGGTAACGAGAGCTGATCACTCTAGTCATGCGCCGCGCGGCCATCCGCTGCGCTGACACTCACCGCAGTTTATCACATAACAGGTACTAGCTCCTCATTTTTAGTTTCCATAGCCAGTCTTGTTTGACCGCTCTTTCGCTTTCGATGTCGTCACTTATTATAGTACTCCAGCTCTGACGAGTCATGTAAAGAGATTTGACAATGGATTGTTCGGAGCGTTAGACGTGTTTTTCCTAAGTCGGAATGGAATATATCAAAAGTATTGTGAGTACCGTAACAGGAACAGAACGGGCAGAACCCTTAATTGATTATTTTTTTCTTTCTGCCATAAATTTCGACACAGGCCTCCCTTTAGCCGAGGGAGGCACTAGAGACCGCACCATCGAATCGCCCATTGTGGATGACTCGACTAACGACGAATGTCCAAGTTGCGTTTGGCTGGGCGACGGAGAACCACCTGTCACGGCGCAAGCAGGGGAGGACAATGGAATGACAACACTAGTCGTCATAGAAAACGATGCGGAGTCAATTATCATGGGAGGTACCGGCTCAGAAGCTTTAACGGAGGGTCGTGGTGGAGGCTTATTGATAGGAAAACGTTGGCTAGGAGATGATCTTGGAGCTTTCCGCTCAACAACGCCTGAAATGGCTGGCTGCGACCGAAAATTGTCCCTGCTGTTATCGTTCTGGAAAGTGGTACTTTCTGTGATCCCTTCCCCAAGAGCCGACTTGAGTCTCGATGGCTTTAATCCATGAGCAATAGTTGACGTTCCTACCGTCGCTGATTCCACAGCATCATATTTGTGAGGAGGGATAGTGGATATTGAAGATGGGGGGAAATCGGGGCCAGCATTTTCAATGTTCCCCGTTCGCAACATTTGGACCACATCTCTGACAGTCTCGTCCTCACTCCCACTTTCTCCAGGATCCCCCCCTGCCAATTGATTATTTTCCAATTTGCCTAGTCGTACAGAATTTCGAATGAACTTTTGACGAAAGGCTGGGATGACGGTTTGTCCTATTGATGTAGAATCGGGATCATGCGACTTGTTGTACACTGCTGCCATGCGGTCCGCTCGAAAACGCGACAATGGCAACTGTCCGTTAGGTTGGAGCTAAAATTATTGTTAACTTAACTTCGACGAATGCACCGCAAACTCACGGTTTCGTGTTGTTCATCGTCATCAAGATCATGCGCAGCCAATGCTTTCGCAGTCTCAGCGCCAATGCCATGTCTTCTCTTGTGATATTCCAGAGCAATTTCGCGGTGATGTTGCACAGCATTGTAGTCGAATCCTTCCTCCAACGGCTCATCGTCTCCAAAATCGCTGTCGCTTGATGAGGACTGTCCCTCCTCATTTAATAAATCATTTCCCGTGAGTGGAGAAAGGTTCCCAGCTGGTGGTGACTCATCGTCTGAGTCTGCGTAGCTTTGGGTGGGAGAAGAAGCCGTCGTGGGACGCCGCTCCACCACATGCATCTTCATAGGATATTTCTGTGCCTCTGCTGTACTCACCAGAGATATGCGGTTTTGAGTACGCAATTTACCGGGGGTAACATCGCCCCAGTCAGGCTGGGGCATTGACGTCTGTTGGTCCCTTTCGTCGGCTTCCACAGTTGGTGCATCTACAAATGACACACTTTTCTTTGGAACGGGAGATGTGACCCGAGATTTTAGGTGCGCGTTCTCATCTCGTCTGTTCTCCGCGGCTCCTTTAACACGTCCAGTGAGGGCTTGTCCCATCTTCTTCTGCAACTCTCGGGCCGCTTTCAGCTGCGCCAGTTCAGCCTTGGCTGATTCTTTCCGTTTTCTGATCGCTTCCTTCCATTCTTCCTCCGCATTTCTCTCTTCTTGTAGCCGCTGCAAGCGTTCCTCCTCCTCGAGCGAATCGAGAATACGCTCGCGCTCGCGCCGCCGGCGTTCCCTTTCATTGGGTGGTAAAAGAGATAAGGGGATCAGCTCTTGCTCTGGGATGTACGAGTGTGGAGTGCTCATTTGAGAGTCTTCATTGACTGGTTCAGAAACGTCGACGATGGGAAGGCCATCTTCGTTCAGGAGCTATATTCGGGAGTCGGCAATGGAGTAATTACATCTCCAAGGAACATGTACCTGGCTAGGTTGGCCCTCTCGTGTCGCATCACAATCTGCATCATCTCCTAGAATCTCGTTGATTTTTTCTGACAGTTTCCGCAGTTGCTCTGCGGATAATTTGGTGTCTGAGGATGGGCTGTCCCTGGGATGCCCCAGAGAGCAGAGCAAGCCTTGTAAAACTGCAATATGTTCTGTCTGAGGCAAAGTTATGTTACACGTTGGCATGCGTTACCTTGTTTTTTGCTGGAATCGAGGTCTTTGGCGTTTCCGATGGTATTAGACATGGCAGGAGAAGAGTATGGATTACGTGAGGCCAACACTCCTCAACGGTTATCGTCCCCCGTCATGGTCGTGACCCATGTTGTTCCCCCACCCAACACTCACAAGAAAAACCGGAGGAGCCTTTCAAAAAGGAAAGCGGTCGTTCATGGTAGCGCACAAGCGAGCTCAACGAAACAAACCAATGTGGATGAAGACGAGGGCATGCGACTGGAGCCTCTCATGGAATCGACACAAACAAGCAAGGACGCGCAGGAGGACGACGAACTCGCAATCGACGTCGATCCGGAGTCGGCGCCTCAGCCCCAGTCAGTACCGTCTTTCCCTGCTCTCCCAGCTTCTGTGGTACAATCGGCCACACTCAAATCGGAGACTCGACGGATCCCTATACCACCGCACCGCATGACACCAATTAAAAAAGACTGGGTCAACATATTCTCGCCCATTACCGAGATTCTTGGCCTGCAAGTCCGAATGAACGTTCAACGGAGATGTGTCGAAATTCGGGTATGTAATCACCTATCCTCCAGCAGCACGCATAACACCGCATCGTAGACATCAAGACACACAAAAGACATCGGCTCGATTCAAAAAGGAGCCGATTTCGTCAAAGCCTATGCATTGGGCTTTGATGTCAACGTGAGTAATGTGAACTACGCCTGACCGTCACACTAATAGTCACCGTTCAAGGACGCCATCGCTCTTCTTCGTCTAGATGATCTTTACCTTGACTCCTTTGAAATCAAAGATGTGAAAACGCTGCACGGCGATCACCTATCGCGTGCCATTGGTACGTAGTTATCCGTCGTTTAAGCCATTACTCACGTCTCTCAGGTCGGATAGCAGGACAGGATGGAAAGACGAAATTCACGATCGAAAATGCAAGCCGCACGCGAATCGTTCTTGCAGACACGTCCGTTGAATGTTCATTATACGCTCTCTCTGCTTTCTGATCCCTCGACTAGGAGAATTCATATCATGGGATCGTTCCAAAACATTAAAATCGCGCGGGACGCAATTGTATCTCTTATCCTCGGATCGCCACCAGGAAAGGTTTATGCTGGGTTGAGGACCGTGAGCAGTCGGATGAAACAACGGGCTCTATGATCTCAATTGCTAGATTGTGTCTTCTGAGCCTCAGAATTACACCGTCGACGAGTTGACCGGAGAAGATAAAACGAACAGTGGGCACAACAACAGCGAATACACGATGCACATTCGAGAGGCAATAAGGGGAAACCAGCGGCGGGCAGAACAAACGGCTCAGATTGAATAATGGTTCCTATTCATCGAACCGTCCCGTGAGCTTTGCCTTTCTTCTTGGTCTCCTCATACTGGTCAACGACAGTCTGCTTCAACATGCTACACCAGTCAGAAATAGTCACGTGTAGTCACCGTACGCATGCTTACTTTTCCCAGGCGGACTCGTCCAAGGGAGGGCCTTGCCCATCCCCAACCATGACCATTTTGCCTTGACTTGGGACCCCGTTAACGACGAGGAAGACCCATCCCGGACCTGGCGGGTAAATATTCCCATCTGGTGGCCCGCCAAGGATCATGCTCTCTCCGCTGTGGAATGAAGAGACCGTCAGATATACTAGCCTTGAATTCGCATGTACTGCATGCGTGACAAAGCCTAGATCCATCAGAGCGACTTGATGGAACAGATTAGCCGATGGCCGCCAGCTGAAACGAAAGAGGATTCACCCTCGATTGTCGGTTCCGTGGCATTCATCCCGGAAGGCATCTTGACGTCCATCTCGAACGGCTGCGCATAGTAGATGTTGTGGGGAAGTCGAGTGATGACCGGTCGTTCAGCGCTCATATAAGGTGGCTGGAATCGTTCCACTCTATATTCTGTCCCATATTTCACTTCGCTCCTGTCCAGGTTGGGATTGCTTCCCGCAACCAATACATCACCAGCAGGTGTCAATGTCGCTACTGAGTGATACATACGAGGTATCAAGCTTGATTGCATACCCACCGTGGAGAATCGTCGACCAAGGGGTGCATTGGGCGTATACAAAACGGGTGTGAGATTCGGGTTATCCGCATTCGACTCTCCGGCCTGGCCTTTGACATTGCCATAGCCAGAGATGCCCGACTTTGCGCCATTGACAATGAGGACTTGCCCAGTCGGAAGCAAAACAGCGTCAGGCATATGCCTTGGTTCGGGGAGCCACTCCACTTCCCATCCTGCAGCAATTCCGGCCGCGGTCAGCGTAATCCTCGAACACTGGTTGGATGCCGGATCTTGTGACGATATTTTATAGCCAGGGGTAGTGTCATCTACAGTGGAGCCGCCACATATGAGAATCTCCGGGGTGTAGTTTCCAGGACATAATGGGAGGAGAAGGCCCACACCAGCCATTGGATAGGTGACGCGTACTCCGTTGGGTATTTTTGGGAGCCTTTGTTCTTTGTTCGCTTTCCAGTCGTAGATCATGGTGTCTTGATTGGCAGCCATGAATATCCTACCGTCCGGGAGAGTGAAGGCAATCGGGAACAGGTTAGCATTCAATGTATCGACTAAGAACGGCAGATAGATTGGCAATCCGTTAGAACCGTGGATCGATTTTGGTGGCCAGTACTCCACGGTTGGATTGTTGACCGTTGCATTGTTGATCCAACCACCCTTCTTGGATCCTCCAATAACCATCGCGCTGCCGTCAGGTAACCTGATGACGGTGTTGTACCACCTGGGACTTGCCATTCGGATACGAGCATGGTTCTCGTACATGTGGCACTGAGAGACGTCGGGGGAAGTGCAGGGATGGAAAAGACGAACGGCTTGTAGGCCGTCTAGATGGCCAAAGTCTGCAGGCGAGGTGAAGCTTTCAATGACAGGGTTTCCTCCAACATTGATTAGGGTTCCGTTGCTCAAGAAAGTACCACCAGCACAGAACGAGTTTGACTGTATCTTTAAAGGAAAGACGGCTTGCGTATCGAGGTTGTACAGCGCACCCCAGGCCGGATGGCCATCGATTGATACTGGGTTGTGCTCCACCTTGTCGACTATCAGAGCGTGAGTAGAAGATATGACGGCCAATTGCATTGCGGCGACGCCCGTGGAACCGCGTTGTACCAGAGACCATTGGCTCCCATCGTAACCCTGAGCGTTGTCATGCTGTCCGGTTAGTGCAGACGATAGGTTACCATAGTCGTGGCCCTTCGTTATGACCATGGCGTCAATGTCTATGGTTGGGCTGGCCACGCCTTCTGCCCCCCTTCCGGTGTGCTCGATCTCTATGAGGTGTTTACCGTACGGAAGATCGTACTTCCAGAACAATCGCTGCTGAGTACGCGGGATGTAGCTCCATGTGTCGATGGCGTCCACCTCTTGACCGTCTATGAAAATCGCAGCAATGCCGTGCGTTCTGTCTTGCGAACCGAACCACTCGATGCCAGTTCCAACGAAAGCAAGGGACACGCGAGCGGCAGGCTCGTCAGTCCAACGACAAGCGCCTTGGATGTACGAACTAGAATAAGATTGGCTCCATAAGCCCCGATAGTGGATGAACGGGGACGACGAGTCGTAGCTTTTGGCGCCAGATGGGACGTAAAATGGTACGAAAACCTTTGGTTTATCTGACCCTGGTGGCGTCCTGCCGTTCCAGGCGGACTCGCGGGCCAGAGCGTGCAAAGCGAACGTCAGAAAGAACCATGTAGTTGGACTCATTGGCGTCGGTGAGTGGAGTGCTCCGAGTCACGTGTGGTTGATTTCGTCTATATATCGTGCTAACGAGTCCTATTGCGCCCCTGTTAGGAATGTTAATGTAACTACGCGAACATGTCATGACATTGGTTGAAGTTGAAGAGAAAAATATCGCGAATGAAATGTTTGGTCGATGCGCGAACCCGAGTCAGATTGAAGAAGCAAGATGAGTTGAATGTAAGCTTATGCCAATTGTCCATGCGAAATGAAGGATGATTAGCACGACCTCAGACCTGTGGCACCCCACCAGACGGCGATCCTATGACCGGACTTTGCCCTTGCCCTTTCCATTTCTTCCTACATCACCCGAAGACAACAGTCCGCCAGCGGCGTACTGGGGCATTGGTTCCCATATCCGAATCGTGAAGTCGTCCGAACAAGACGCAAACATCCGTTCGTTCCGTGGATTCCATGCAACAGAATTAACGCTTCCCATTCCGTGTCCTGGGAGAATCTCAAGGAGCACACCGGTATCCCGGTGCCAGACATAAACGTTACGATCTAGGATAGTTGGATGAAGAAAAGGTCGTAAACAATAGCATCGACACCAACCTTCACTTCCGCTGACTACGAAGTTACCGTCGACACCTCCGAAACAACTTCGAATGACGTGATGGCCTTGGTGCTGCCCGGTGAACTTGCGCGCCAGCCGACCCTCATTCAAGTCCCATAGATGTACCTCCTATCATGCATCTCGTCAGTCGCTCCACAAAGGGTCCAAACTTAAGCGCTTCTCACATCTGGCGCATGGTTAATTAGTGCGAATTGGGAGTCCTCAGAGATCTTTACGCTTGTCAGTTCACCGTCCGTAGGAAGCGACCTAGACAACCCATTCTCGGTCGGCTGGATGCAACAAAGGCGTGGTACTCACAGCTCTATAGCCTTGCTCTTCAAATCATAAACAATCATCCGATTTTCCGACTGTCGGCCGCCATTCACCACAGAACTGTTCCCATTGCTCGCTGGAGGTGGCGTTGGTTCTCGACTGACACCCCGGTTGGCATCCGCCGTCGTAGGTAGTATCCCAATATAATACATCCCGACCGTCACAAGGCGCGTCATGTCCGGCGTGACAGCCATGTCGGTGACGCGAATAGGCACACCGGACCAATCATCTCGAAGCTTCCCAGCCAGATCCTGGAAGAAAGATGAAACGTATTCAGGTATACACCAAGGATCGCACATACCCAGGAAAATATTTTGCGATCCAAACTTGCCGACATGAAGCCCGAGCCGTCTGGTAACCATACGAGTGCCGACACGGTCTCCGAGTGAGAGTCCAGAGTGTGTATGCACTTTCCAGTCTAGCCAGCCTTGATATAGTCACTCCTCACGATAAGAGAGATGATCGTTACCTTGGTATCCCAAAGCAATATTAGTTGATCCGCGGAGGTAGCCAGGACTGAGTCGTCAAGAGACCATGCCAATGCACCGACGGGGAAAGGGTGCTCCCGCAGAGTAAATTCTACCACACATTCACGAGAGGAAGGTTCAGAATCCGACTGTAAGCGGTGTCAGCCATGATTCTCCTCCTCTGAATGAAACACTTGCTCCGATCCGCCAGATTATGGCCGTCTTGTCCTTGCTTGCGCTAGCCAGGCGTAAGCCATCATGGCTCCAGGCCACGTTCCACACTTCGTCCGTGTGTACGTCAAGAACGGTGGTTGTTACACATGGAAAATCCTCTCTGTCACAATGGTGGTCAGAGAACAGTGAGAAGGAAGCAGCGTTCATTGGAGCGTTGTGATATAGGCAATGCTCTCTTTGATAATATCTTGACTGTGTCAACAAAGCCGCAAGCCGCCGGGAAGGGATCATTGTCGTAGAGGGTATAAAGTCTGGGAAAGATGTTCGTAGACGTCACGATGGACACGAGGCAGAAAAACTTACGTTGGAGTTCGGAGAGCAGCGTTTGTCGAGAAGTCCCGGACGCACCATCCCACGATGCACGTCGTCGCAAGTCGTCAGGGTCCGAGCACATTATCAGACTGTAACAGGCAAGATGAGCATGTGATGATTCATTCTGGGAATTCTTTAAAAGTACCTTGATAATGCATGCAACTGCTCTGTATTTGTGCTTAGAGGGGCTAATTCGTTACGCAGCACTTGCAGCGCCGTTGTGGTTTTTCGAGCTTCCAACAACTCAAGGTATTTCTGCCTCCCGATAAGAAAGTGCGCCTCCTAAAAATAGATGTGTGAGTCAGAGTCATCAAGTTCTACGACGAACGCGTGTCGATCGCACCCAGATCGCTTCGTCATCTGCCGCAGTGAGGTGCGAAAGTAGTGATTCCGCGTTTACCCAGTCTGCATTGAGAATGTACTGACGGAACTCGGAGACTTCCGGTGCCTCCAGGGAGTAACCCGACTCGGCTTCGAGGGTGGCAGCAGATTCGCTACAAGAGTTAGGACATTGAGTGCAGCACCAAGAAGATAGGAAGACCAGGAGATTAAGAGATGACTTACATGTAGCCTACGTCTCGCAAGCTCTGTATAACTAATCTGACGAATTCTTCCCTGTCTACATAAGGGTCGTCATACAACGTGGTGCCGGGCAAGGACACGCGCGCTATGGAAGAGGTGTGCTTGGCAACACCGTTGGACATCGGGGAGGATCCATTGGGTTTGAACCCGTTGATAGCGGTAATCCCATTGGAGCGGGTTGCTCTATCGAGTGTGATAGAGGACGGGCCGGCTTCCGAGATGGTGTTGATGGATGCCGATGAGGTGGATGGTTTGTCTGAACGCGGAATGTACATCCTGTCTGTGGGAGAACTCTGCGCGCAAGGAGTGCGGTCAATGGTGGAGGGGTTGGTGGATTGGCTGTCTATTCGTTGTCTCTTGTAGGCCCTCGCTGAATCTGTGCACGACCAGGGCATAGGGCGGGTTAAGTCTACGGCAGAGAAATGACAAGCAAGACGGAAGGTGCACCTAACGAGGCAGCAGGGGGTGAGTCGCCCTCGGGGTCCTCTGCAAGAGCGCGAGGACGTGTAGAAGGAACTAGAGAACTGGGTGGCTGTGCTTGTAGAATGGAGCGTCTTGACGTGGGGGAGATTTGGGTGTGTTCTGTAGCAGATTCCAGCCTTGAAGCGGGTCCCTGGCGTGTAGGACGAGCGTCCTGGGCGAGGTCCAGTCGGGTGATTGGATCAATTGTGGCTAGCTGGATGTTGGGACGATTGGATGGACATGCAGCGCCTCCAGCGTTGCCAGGGTGGATATGGAGCGTTCCTGCTGGACAGTGGAGGTCACTAAAAGGCAAGGAATGGGGATGGCCTGGGTCTCGCTGTGGACTGCCCTGGCTGTGAGGCCTGCTCGCCGGTTCGAAATGGAAGGTGACCCCCCCTCCATTTCACTTACAGGGGGGTTGACACACGCTCGGCAAATGCGGCAACGCTTCACACCCTCCGCGATAGACTAGGATTCTCTGCGATCAAAGCGTCTCGCTAAGTAAACTATGCTGCATGAAAATACTCAAGTAAATGACAGCGGCAGGGTTTTGTGTGCGACAGTGTTAGATAACAAATGCATTGCAAGCGGTAAAAAAAAAAAAAAAAGTGCTATTGTTGGTATGAGTTCCTGAGTCAATACTGGGGCTTCTTGAGATATAGATATAGTACGCAGAACGGGATAGAAGGCGAGTAGGGAGTAATAATGCTGGTGTTTTTGACGTGACATGCAAGGATGATGAAAACGAGCAAAACGAGTTCATAGGCGCAGCCTGCGGTTTGTTTTCCTTTCCTAGACCGTAAACAATTTTTCGAATGCTGCTCAAGAGTCGAGATGGAACGGATGGGCCACCACCGCGTAGTATACAACGCTACCAGCGACCCGCAGTACGTTCGCGTTCCCTCAGACCACTGCGTCCAGCCCCATAGCCGGGTGCGTCTCGACAGGAGCCGCGACCCTCAAGTTCATGTGTACGGTAGCGACCACGTCTTTCGTTGTGGACAGCAAGAGCGACCAAGGCCGGGTCTTCAAACTCCTGCATGCACAGCACCATCTTGGGAAGAGGAGAACTATTGCGTCGAGCAGTCGGGCGACCCCTTGGCAAAGGGGCACAGGACCAGTCAAACACCTGCTCCACACTGCCTCGGCCGTCGGCACACATGCGGGAGTCTGGTGCCATTGCGCCGTGGCGGGTGCGTGAACGTGAATGAGGACGAGAGTCGGCATATTGCGATGATTCCGGTTCGCGATGTCGAACCCGCGGCGTTGACTCTAGTGTGGAACGCAAACCAGAGGCAGTAAGCAATGAAGCTAATTTTGGAGTCGGAGGGGATGGCCGCGGATGATGGTCAACGGTATCGCCCGAAGGGGGAACGGCATGCGATCGTTGGGGAGAGTTTATCTGGAGAAGCGAAAAGTACGCTGGCAGACTCGCACGGTTGCGGGTCTTTTTGGATTTCGAGGTGACGGTAGACTTGAACTTGTCGGATTCTGCAGATAAGGCGGGTAAATCGTGGCGGCTGTGATGCGAAGTTTCGTGAGCAGAATCGAGTTCGTCATCTGTGGGAGAGGGAACATGGCTCAAAGAGGAACTGGAGGAAGTGCGGCGGTGCAAAAGGGGGATCATGGAATGGTGGTTGGTTGCGGAAGGCCGACGAGTGTACATCAGACTCGATGGCTTTAAGGGATGATGGGAGGGAGTGGAACGGATGGAACGGTCAACGGTGCCCTCGAGACATTCACCTTCGTATCCGGAATCGTCATCAATTCCGACGACCGGTTCGTCTTCCTCGGCATCCGTGAAGACGGACCAGGATACGGAAGAAGAAGAAGAGGAAGTGGAGTATCTGTCGCGTTTCCGGAAGTTGCTCAGTGCGTTGCCTAGAGCGGAAGGCATTAGGGCGGGTACTTCGCCACCGAGGGCGTAGTCGATATGAGGAGAGGAGAGAGCACTGCTGGCGGAGGATACCGAAGGGGAGTTGTGAACGTCGAGCGCCTCGCACTCGTCACTACAGTATGCACGACTATGCTACGTGTGAGGGGCGTCCAAGACATTGGGGAGGGTACCCACCTGTCGTCCGGGAGCTGCCTTGAGCAGGTGAGACAGATCTCCTCGAACATGGGAACCAAGGGGGGAGGGAGGGAGGTGGAGAGGACGAAGGACGAAGGACGTTGGGATGTTGGGAGAAGGGAGGGATGACTGGGATGGGTGCTTAAATATGGGGACGGCACAGGAGGAATGGAAATTTCACAATTTGGAAGAAATGACTCAAAGGGGACAAGAACGAGTCACGTGACAATATTTAGCGAGTTTCATCTAATCTTTGTGTGTCCCTCTGTAGACGGTGTGCGAACGTGTCAGCGCCGAGCCAGTGAGGCACGTTTGCATTGCAGGCTACGCCGAGCGCATTCTGATTCCATCCTGGTCGTGTCAATGGGGCGTTCGTGACCAAGGGACGCCGTCACGCCACCCAGCCTACCCCCCTTGGGGTTGTGGCATTGTGCGCTGTGCACCCGTATGCCAATCGAAAAAAAAAAAAAAAGGTTCCGGGCCTTGGCCATGGCGTGGTCTCACACTGGACGTGAGGCAGTAACACGCGTCCGACCCCCCCTGGAGAGTGGCATCTCGCGAGTCCATCCATATCTCCGCGCTGACGAGCGTTTTTAACGTTGTTCGCGTGCATCCAGACAGGGCGAGCTTGCTGTTTCCATAACGTTCCTGCACCTTTTCCATTTGCTGCCTCGTCCCCATCATTGCTGCCATGCCGTGTGAAAAAGGGTGCCTTGACAATGCTTCCGAGCGCTCGTTCCTACCAGGGACCAGTTGAACTCTTTTTCTACCTCAGGCCCGGGTAATGTAGATCACGTCAGGAATCCCTATCAATATTGGCAGCGTAAATCAGGCTCTCCATGCGTCCTGCAACATCCAGCGTCCACGAGTACGGTAATCGTCGTGACTAGAAGCTAGCTTGGCAATGCACCATGCTGGACGTCGTCACTACTACCGGATAACTCCCTACGAGCACCCAGCACGGCCGCCGACGAGATTGGGTTTCGACTATCCACCAACTCTCGCACATTGCCCTGTACGCCATCGCCGTCCGTGGACGTGCGCATTTCTGCTCTCGAGAGCACCGCACTAGAACTGCGGGAACTACTACGAGGTGGTGGAATAACCTGATCCGAATTACCCACAAACCCTTCTGCAGTGGCGCCATTAGAAGGTGCCGTTTGTAGAGTTTGTGTAGGAGACGGCAATGGCTTCTCCGCCCTGGTGCTGTCTCTCCTAGATAGGAGTCCCCTGAGTCGTTCGTTGGGTCCAGCGGTCGCACGCAAGTTGCCCAGTGCGGACCTGCGAGGCAACGTCTTCTCGGCCACAAGTGTCTCGAGCATATTGGTCGGAGCAGAAACGTTTTTTAGTACCGACAGCTTCTGGTGCAAGAATTGCGCATCCGCTAGCATCCTTTACAAATTGTCAGATGTGGCAGCTTTATCAGGATTTCAGCTCATGTCACATGCCTGTCCTTGGCCTCCTGGCTCTGTAACTCGATCTGACCGTACTCTTCGGAGAGGTGGTGATTGATGGCGGCAAAGACTTGCGACATCACGTACTACAGAGCACACAGTCAATAATGACAACAGCAAGAAGCTCTTTAGTGGACCAACCTCCACGATCGGCCCGGACAAGTATCGCGAAAGGACCTTGTGGAGTGTCACGGTCTCTTTGACTAAAAGCTCCATGTAATCATTGACACCATCGCCCTGCCTTGGAGTCTCCCAGTTAACGGCCTGCAGGCAAGTAGTCAGTTCATAGTCAGAAGAGTGGCGTACGACTAACCTGCAATGACTTGACATGTGCACTGATCCTGTCACCCATAATAGCAACCAGCTTTGAATGGATCTCGTTTTGGTGTTCTTGGAAATCCTTTCACCATGCAATCAATCCAATGACCCTCGGACTGACACACCCGGACGCACCCGCTTCAGTTTGTCAAACTCAACGAGCATGACTGCCTGATTCGGACTAAGATGGCGTCGGAACGTTTCCCGCACATACGGAATGAGTGCCACCATAATGGACAGTGACTGGGAGGCAAGGGCTAAAACGGTCGATATAAAGTTCGCACGTACTAGAAACAATAAAGAGAGACGCTAACCAAGATGCTTTGCCGTAATATTCTTCAGCCCAGCAGAGCGCATGGCGCCCGCCCCCAGGACTACTTGACAGGTTCTGGAATTGAACGCCTTGAGGAACTCAATAATTCGGCTCATCGTATCTGTGTTTAACATCGGGAGATTAACCACAAGCTTCAGATATTCCATCAGGAGGCCCAGAACAGCACCGGTGGCTGAGACGCAGAAGTACGGTCGCTCTTCGATGTGGATGTACTTGGTCGTTAGAGTTGCTGAGCCATTTTGTCTACTAGGAACGGACGTAGCCTTTCCGTTCGTTGACTGGGGGGACAGATCGAGCGGGTGGCCCCCTATGACGAGGTCAGGAGAATCCCGAACGGCAGAGTCGACCAACACATCAGCGGCATGTTGAACTGCTGATGGAACATCCATTTGACCCCATTGCTCATCTTCCACCAGCTTGGCAGATTGATTGATCCTTGATTGGTGAAAAGCTTGGAGGAATAATCTGGCCTGAACATGGAACGACCATGCGGTCCGTCGTGATAGAGTAGTGAACAGGGTGTAAAACCCACCTGACCAAGTATTGTGCCTCGTAGCCCCATGATCATGCGTCGGCAAATGACCTCACATTTAATGACAAAGTTCCATGACTGGTTGAAGAACACGAGAAAGCTCAGCAAATCAAGTTGGGCGAGCTGCTCTGAACGGTAACTGATGACTTTAGCTGTCAGCTTGTTCGAGAGGTCTGCTGCAGAAAAGAGAACATCCGATAGTTCTTCTTGTAGAGGTGCAAGATCGATTGATGCCGATCTGGATCTGGATGGGACCAAAATGCAGGACACGCGCACAAGGTGAACGGTGTTTACTCACATTTGACTCTCCAAAACATCCCTGAGAACGCCATTCTGGACTTGAAGCTCCTCGATACCACTGAGAAGACTTTTGTACACACGAGAGACGACAGAGGAGAATTCCTCCTGCGTCATTGAACGCAAGAGGCTGGAAAGACCACTGTAATCGTGTGAGATGCAAAGATACACCACCCAGCGGGCAGACATGTGCCACATGCCTCGTTGTAACTTTGGAACTCTTCTCGTCCTCGTCTGGATCAAACGACGGCAAGTACTGAAAGGTCGAATTTAAATTCTGGACTGTCGTGGAGAAGAGGGAGACGTTGCACCTACGCGTTTCATGATCCCTCTCACCTCGGACATGACGACTTGTCGCCAAGCAACAATCGCCTCCCGAATACCATTCGTACGCAAAAGGCCCTGAAGTAACGGTCGTAAACGGTCTTTCAGGGTGATGTCTGTATCCACAACGGAATGGGAAGCTTGGGGGTCCGCGTTCACGCGATCAAGTAAGTCGAGTTTGAGCGTAGAGACGAGATCTGTTGTCAGCGACATGGTTATCTCGGTGTGCATGGCCTGGAGATGAGTCGGAAGGGAAAGGAAGGCAATGAGGGATGAGAGAGGTACCGAGGACAGACGTGTACCCTCGGTGGAAGGCTGAAGTGACTCTGGAGTGGGGGAAAGCGGAGATGAAGCACTATCTGACAGACGTGTAGGCTGCTTCAAGGTGGAAACTGGAGGAACAGGGGCGTCCTGAGGAGATGGGTTGAAAAGAGATTGGATGGTGTCGATGACGCCAAGTGCTTCGCCCCATTGTGCTGCAGCGACCAAGCCTCTGGCGACGGAGGACATTTCGACGACGGCGGCGAGTTCGCGGACGGCATGATTGAGGGTGGCAAGGTTGGAGCGTCTAGATTCTTTACGGACGATGTGAAGGCCACGGACTGCGGTGTTGTTGTCAAGGTCGTATAACAAAGTGCGTAGTTTAGCTATGCGATCCAGGCAGTGTTCGGATTCTGACTGAAGGTCCTGCAAGTTTGTGAGCGCAGCAAAGAAGGAGGTGGAGCGGAGCGATATTTCGCGGACGAGATGTTGTTCGATGGTATCTGCGTGGTGGGAGAGCCTTTCTAGGAGGGGGAGGGCGTACGAGAGGGAGGAGGGATCGGAGGTGTCTGGATCCGCATGTATGCGCTCTGTGACAGCGTCGAAGGTACTAGGGTCCGCGAGATCAAAGTTGGGGTCGAAAAAGATGGAAGGGACGGAGTGGAGGGGTGTCGGTGTAGAGGGAGAGTCGGACTGGGGGGAGGCAGCTTGGAGGAAGCGGTCCCACTCTGGGGCGATTGCCTGCAGGTAGGGGTCAAAGTCGCTGCGCTTTACGCGAGGGAGAAGAGCGGGCTGTACGGGGGGAAGGGGTGAGTGTGCCTTGGGTGGAGCGTGATGCTTGTGGGGGTTGTTGAGCACGTTGGACACGGCTGTGGGAGATGAGCGGGGGCAAGAGCCTGGGGATGGGCAGACACACCGTTGAAGCCCTGCGTGGTGCTGGACCAGACGTCGGGAATGTGTATGCGAGGGGGCGCGACGAAGGTGTCGGGCGCGGTAGTCGACTCTGAGATGCTCGCTGGGCCCGTTCCGCTCGCCGGATCCCAGGTGAACCTGAACGGGCGCGTCGCCGCTGTGTCTGGCGGTGAGCGGGGCAGGGACGACGCGGACTCGGATGGCGTCGACATGGATCTGGTCTAACCGTGACCATGATCATGCCCGCTTTCTTCGCGCGCTTTCCACTCCACGTCAACCCCCCCGTCGCTGTCCCGACCCGCTTCGGCGTCGTGCAGCCCACCCTCTGGATAGCTCCTCCACACGACCCCGCCGCCCTTCTCAGCACCGACGTCGAGTGTCTCAAGTGGCAGGCCTATCTCGCACTCCGCGGTCTCGACCACATCGTCCTCCGCTGGGATATATCCCCTGAAGGCGCCCTCGACGCCCGTCTCCCTAACCTCCATCTTCCAGACTCGCCGCATCTCCTCCCGCCGCGCAGCATTCCCGCCTGGGCAGACGCGCGTCTCGACCACCGCGCCGACCCCCTCGACGGTTACAGAGATCAACCCGCCAAAGACGAGAGTCATGCCTGGATCGCCCTTCTCGAAGGCGTCGTACACGCTGCCCTGGTGCGTCCCAGACCATCCCCTCCGCCATTGCTCATCGCCCTCCTGACCAGTCACTCTCCCAATCCAACCTCCACTTACCTTGCTCTCTCTTCCAGTCCAGCTCGAGCAAGATCCGGGCCCTAGACACCGTCCTTAGTCCTCCGCCTCCCCCCTCCACTGGCTTTACCTCACCCTTCCCCCCCTTTGGTGCCAACATCGACCCGTCCGTCGTACACTCACGCTATGCGGAGGCCGTCGCTGCCCTCTCAGACCGTCTTGCCGCCGACAAATGGTTCCTCGGTTCACAGTGTGTCCCGTCCCTATTCATTCGATCTCTCTGACCCTGCCACAGAAAGCCCACTGCCCTCGATGCACTCGTCTTTGCGTACCTCCACACCCTCCTCCACAGCAGTGAATCCGTGCGCATTCAAGTCGCTCGCCGCCCCAATCTCGTCGTCTGGGAGCGCTCTGTCAGAACCCATGTACAGGCTGCTTTCTGTCTCCCGCCTGCTACTTCCTAGCGCTTTGGTATATTTCGGTATACGTGCATGACACGAGGACATCTACCAATCAACTCTTGTTTCGTCCGTGCATGATTCCACTATCAGTCCAAGTGACTCTCTGTCTTGCCAGTCCCATTGCCGTTCAGAATGCCATGTCCATTGGACTTGTCCTTGACAGACTTGCGATCGAAACGCTTCCGGAGCGCAGCAATCATTTTCACAAACCTGCACCATGCACGCTCAGCGGTCACTCGTCATCGACATATCATGCATCGACACATACCAGAACCAATTGAGGCCTTGAAGCACCACGTTGCTCATGCCGTAGACCATGATGTAAACCAGAGGAAGTTGGGTGTAGATCTCATTCAATGTAACGAAAAAGTCATACGACTGCACACCGCTCAGCGTCCCAAACCAGCAGGGTAACTTGAAACTCACCATCTTTCCACCCCAGACTAGCCGAACACCGAAAAAGCTGCCCAACAGGGCAATCCCGTTCACCAACTGTAGTTGAGATCCGGTCTTGCCCATCTTGTCCAAAAACCTGCTCTAATAACATCATCCGCTCACAGTGTGATGCGCAGTGAAACGCACCAATTCAAGTTGAGAAAGATTGTGCTCCTGTAGTTATGTCAGTAGACAGGTGCGATGGGGTGCAAGCGACACGTACACTTCCCAAAGCAAGAAGCGGACGACGTAGTAGTGTACAAACGGGCGCTGTAGAGATCGTTAGCGACGCTACGCGAGCAGCAGAGGCAGTCACTTGCAGTGGCAAGCACGAAGATGGTGAGACAGGCAACGCCTGGAAGATGCGTCAGAGAACAGGGACCGGATGGATGCGCCAGACAACTTGCCATGGATCACAAATCCAGTGTCGGAAAAGTGAAGAATGGACTCGAACGCGTCCCAGATGAAATAGCTGACGGTGCGGAGGGATGGGAGGCGCAGTGGCGTTGGTGGTCAGAAAAGCACTCACCCGACGGCGATTGCCAAGAGGAAGGATGCGTCCGGGTAGGTCCCAAAGGCACGGTCATCGTTGAGGCTCTTAGCGTGGAGACACCGTGAAGCCAGCACGACGGCGACGAGGGCGTGGACGAGCGAAACGAGATGCACGTCCCTGACGGTGGGTCAGGTGATGCGAGGAGGGCAACGCGGAGGTGGAGTACCAGTTTCTACGCGTCCTCTTGTCTGCCTTGCCGTATGAGGCTGGGAAGACTGCCCTGCAGATGGCAGGGGAGAGACTGAGTTGGAGGGCGGTGAAGAAGAGCCAGGCGATGACGACGATGTCTGCGAACTCGGGGAGGACGGTGAAGCTGTACTTGAGAGCCCAGGGACGGACGGCGTCGCGCACTTGGAGACGAAGCTCTGTGATCATGATGGACGGGGAGAGGAGAGGGCCGGAAGACGACATGACAGGCTGTCGTTGTTACCTCACGTCACACGAGACGAACAAAGGGCAACAGGGCCCGGGAGAGGTGGATGCGGTTTGAACATGTACATTTGCATAGGTGCATACAAGGTTGCCCGAGGATGATAAAGACGTATAAAAAGTAGAGTATGCGAGGGAAGAGCGGCTAACCAAGAACAAGGCAGAAGATGGGGACGAAGGAAGGAAAGTAAGCAGAAGAGAGACAGCGTACGAGAAGAGAGCTGGGAGCACAGTACAAGACATCGTCCGTGATTTTGGATGTAGCTGTATGGTAGAGAGACAACGAGCGTGAAAGATGTGCGTGGGGTAAGGAGCGGCCCCGGAGTGGGGGGGAGGGTATGGCCGGGCGGCGAGGGTATAGAATCATCACATCACGACGCAATTGCAGCTCGCTTGTGGTGGTGCATATGGATCCTCGCCCTTGCTGACGGGACCCCACACGGACGGGACCTTTGTGGTAGATGAGCGGGGGACGGGGCGGGGTGAGAGGACGCACCAGATGGTCCCTTGTCGTTTTGCAGTAGCGGACCAGGCTGTGGGGGGGTTGAGCGGGCGAGCCGGGGCAAAAAGGGAGCTGACCTTGCGCTGGCCTCGCTGACTCGCATGCGGGGTCGTGCGAGATCCTCACGGAGACGCTGGTTGTGCTCTGTGAGACGGCGGAGCTTGAGCTCAGACATGGACTGTTTGTGTGGACGGGCGTTCATGGCAGAAGGAGGCGTAGGTCGGAGCTTGAACATCATGTCCTGGCACGACGACCTCATCGCCCTCCTCGACGGGTACGCTTTCTCCTCCTCTCTCTCCGCGCGCCACTGACAGCGACGACAGCGACGACAGCGACGACCTCGACAGGACGTCCCCCGTCGACCGTCTCGCACCCGCGTTCGCAAACCACCACCGCAGCCGAAGGGACGCCCTCAAGCACGCCCTCATCCCCGTCGCACACCACACCATCCAGCTCCACGACGCCGTCCACGACGACATATTCCCCAGCCGTACGCACGCACTCGCACGCCTCGCCGACGCTGCCCTCCATTTCGACGACGCCGTCCGACGCAGCACGAACGCAGTCCGGACCGTCCAGGACGACACCAAGGCGTGTGGATCGCGTCCCTCGCTCGCCCGCTTGACCTCTCTTCCGTTCATAGCGCTCCCTCGACACCCTCTTCGCCGCCCTCGACGACCTCGTCCGCGACAGCAATCGCCTCTTCCACACATTCACCGCCACCATGCACGACCACGGTACACCCTCTTGTCCCTGTCCCGTCTGCAGTTAACACCATCTCGCAGTACAACGCCTCCGCCACTGCACCGACCAAATGCCGGTCGATGCCGAATCGCTCGTAGCCAGGCTCGACGACAAGGCGAGACATCTTGGCGCCCAAGATCATGCAAAGGCCAAGGAAAACCTCCTTCGCGGCATCCTCGAAAAGTATTGACTAGACCTCCTTGTCGCATACCCCTGTACCGTAGACTTTGGTGTAACATGCGCCCGCCCAATTCGATCCAGTGTCAACGTGTGAAAACGGTCCGTCAGGGAGAGACTCGTCCCTCGTGCAGTTCAACCTAGAAACTCAGCGCTGTGCACGCCTTGTCTCGCCGCCACCACCGTCGCTAACCCTCGTCGAGTACCACTCATCCATACTCTCGTTGGTCGCACCCCCTCCGAAAAAACACACCCTCTCTGACACGTCCCACAGTGCCTGCTGTGTTTCCCATCCCTCCAGCCAACATGAGCAGTCGAGGCGGCAGACAGTCCATGTCCGAACTGCGATATCGTCGTCTTTTGGAGCATAATCAACGCCTACGCGAAGATTTGGCGAGGCCCCGAATCCGTGTCAGTGAAGCAAGTGCGAGGTCCGTCATGGTGTCTATCTCCTCACACACCCTCCTCACCCTGCGCATCCACAGTCTAATCAGGCATTGCAAAACCACCAAAGACCATCTCGTCCGTACCACCTTCGTCCTTCTCTCTCAAGCTCCTTTCCTCACTTCTCCTAGGTTCCGTCTGTATGGGGTCCAGTCCAGAGAGCTGAAGACCCTTATGCACCCCAAGCCTCGCGTGGGCCTAACTGCTGTTGCATACAATAATTTCCTTGCGAGCACCCCTGACACATACATGCTCATCCCCCCGGACGATGACCTTTGTGTTGTTGGTCTGTACTACACCGCTTTCTCGGATACTCGTTGCCTGTGTTGTGTTATCCATCAAGCTGGATTCGAGGCTCCGCCTTTCTTTTTTTCAACGCTTTACGATACCGAAATATCTGTAGAAGACGGATATGTCTACAGGCTACTAAGTGACAGGTCCTGAAAAAAACAGGCTCTTCTACAGTTGTTCCAGGAACTTTCTGACATCTCCCTCGCCGAGCGCCCCAATAAAGTGGTTGATCGGCTTCCCGTTTCTAAAGGCCATCACCGTCGGTAATGATCGTACCTACGGGACATATTCAGTCGTGAAACGTAAAGCGAGATGGGAGACCAACTTGATACTTTTGTGCGAGCTCAAACTCCTTGTCAGTATCGACGGTGACCAGGTCGAGAGAACGTCCGCTCCCGGTCTTGATGGTCGGATCTCCAGTAAGCTTCTCCAGTATGGGCGAGATCATCTTGCATGGTCTGCACCAGCTGAGTGCCAGACACAGTCAGATTTCAGTGCGAGACTATGCAGTTACGAACTCGGCATAGAAATCGACTAGGACGACTTTATCGCTTGCATGCTCGTTCAGCGCGACTTGGTTAAAGGTCTTGGACAGAGAGGTCAAGAGGCCGTATGGCATGATCCAAACAAGCTATAGTCACACATACCTGCTGGTTGGCATCCAGATATTGCTTGCGACACCACTGTGACGAATGGAATGCACGAATATTCCATGCCTTGGCTGCGCTGGCAAGGTCGGCGTGTCGTCGAGCCAAAGCAACGGCTTTTTGACCATGGTGGAGCATGACTGGGTCAAAGAAACAGTGAGTGTCGCTTCTTATGGTGACGAGTTTACATGCTGGATGGCTACATCGCACTTGATCCGCGTAATCAACCCCCTCTCGATGTCCGTATCGACGCATTTTATCTAGACCGTCATGGTGTGTCGCTGTAGTCGTTGGATTAGCGTGGATATTGTAGTACAGTATGCAGATTCAAGGTTTTCTTTCCCGCCACGGTCTCGCATCTTTTCCTTCAGACACTTCACGGTAGGCCATAATGCCCGGTAGCTCTTTACCGCCTCCAACAAAAAGACGAAAGACAAAAAGCAACGAGACTGTCGCCAAGGATCTCGAGCTTCAGATCACAGTTGCTGCAGCCGAGAATGCATCCTTGAATCCTCTTTCAGATCTCTTGGATGTCGCTCGAAACGCATCGGACGCGAGGGACATGTCTAAAGCAGTCTACAGTTTGTATCGCGTGTTCGTCGTCATCATATCGACCAATAAACTTGCACCTGGGGGTGGTGACGCCGCAAAGGTAGTACGGAAGTGGCTATGGGAGCGGCTCGATGCCTATGTCAACCTCCTCGTTGGCCTATTACAGGATGAAGAAGCTACGCTGAGGGTAAGCTGACAGTATTCTCTTATGCTATTTTGCTCTCACATTCTCTCTCAGAAATCCGCGCTGGACATCCTTTTCTCCTTGCTAAAGTATCTTTCGACTTCCCTGAGCAAATCGAATCCCGACGACCAACCCCGGTTCCACTTTTCGCATTTCAAGCATATCGCGCGAGCACTGCTTCTTTGCCCTCCTTCTGCCCGTCATGGATCTACCGCGTCTTTCGCGGGCAAGACAGCCCCAGATGTACGAGAACACTTTGTGGACACCTGGTTTACCGTTCATGACGACATCCGGTGGTGTTTCCTCCGGGAGGCGACGTATGCACCCAGACCCGAGATTCAAAGCCTCTGTGTAATTAATGGTTTTTTTTGCTAGCTTCATACTTTCGAAGTACTCGTCCGCTGACCATCCCAACCTACCCGGAAATCTGTTGTCCATCATGGAAAAGTTGACCACCTTCCCGACCGACCCTTCAGAGCTGAATGCGTGGTGGGTAGCAGAGCTTGGGAAGAAGCCTCCGAAACCCGAGAATGGCAAATCGGACAAGGGCGATGCGGAGGACGAGGAGTCAGGGAATTTGGAGAACGGAGACGCCCAAGATGATTGGAAGAAGTTTTTCGATGACGAACCAAATGCCAAAGATATGAAAAAGGCTGTGGGCGTGCAAGGCAGGACTCACCAGTTGAGCTTCCACCAATCTCTCCACTCGTTGCAAGCGCATCGAGCCGTGTTCACGCGAACATGGCTCACTTTCCTGCCTCACCTTTCGTCTATATCGACTGGTGCCAACCGTGTATATACGACACGAGCTCTCAATATTATGCATAGGGGCGTACTTCCGCACCTGACCCGGCCAATCCTGATAATGGACTGGATAAGCGCATGCGTTGACTTTGGTAAGTGGATTCAGGATT